>JACEGR010004232.1:0-90365 GCA_014170235.1 Listronotus bonariensis
TATTATTAATAGTAAACAACACCGGTTATACCAAAGCTAAGGCCGTACCTTTCTTTAACATTTTCTTTTTTAAATTGTCTTGATAACTTGATTATTAAAAGAGATATGGCCATCTAAATTAAGGCATTTTTGTATTTAAGCTTTTACCTGGGTGGTGCGTCGACGAGCGGAATTTAGGAAATCGCATGTCAATTATAAGGGGGTTAATTATTGACTACCCTGTGCATTTTACATAAAAAATGTATACTAACTTATTAAAGAGACCATATAATAATAATAATTTAGACATATTTCTTGCAAAACTTGTATTATAATCTTGCTGCTACACCTACCTTTGTAGCTTGGCTGTTACTATTACCACAGCAAATTACGTATGCTGCAGAAGTTTATTGCCTGAGTTATAGGTGTTTCGGGTCGCCGGCGACCCCTGTTGTTGTTTGTGTAACGAAAAAAAACATGTTTAATCAAAAGAAAATATTAAAGTTTAAAAGAACTAAAAACGTTTGAAAGATAACCTAAAGAAAGTAAAAAGATTTTTGCCAAAAATAATTGGAACTTAAGTGATATTGAAAGTAAATTTGAAGAATATGAAGAAAAAAATTTGAGGCAGTCGAAATAGTGTATGAACCAACTAAAAATGAATCATTGCGATAAATTACTTTAAGGATATCCACAACGAAGTGATTAATGGAATCAATGGTTACAGTTGACACTCTACACCTTTTTTTAGTATAGACGGACAGGAATAAAAACTGATTCTGCAGCTTTCTAAATCTGAAGGAACAAAAGTTGAGTAGGAAGCTTGGAAATTTTATTTTTACGACAACATGCTGCATAAAATTGCTACTCATTTAAATTAAAAACTATGTAGAAATAAAATACACTTTTTAAAAGCACAAAGATATACAGGACAGACCGATAAAAGCAAATTGAAAGACTTAATGCTTTACTGTACACAAGTAATGCTTTGAATAATAATTATAGGAATCTTACAAAGATGTGCAAAAATATTTTTTTCTATGAAAAATCATTGGTTAAAATACAAAACAACCAACAAAAAGCAATTAGATAGGTTTCAGGCTGTTTGAACTTTAAAAAACCAGTCATACTTCATGGGGTGCTTTTTGTTTGACCTTCGGACAGTGCGGACGTGCGTAGAGGACTACAAAAGTTCTTCCCGGAGTGGCGGCATAGAGGTGTCGTACGAACGTTTTTTACCTACGGGGATCAAGGAAAGATTCACGCTAAATTGACGGCATCTTTCTTCTGGATCTAAGCGCTGTGAGCGAAGATTTCTATAAGCTGATGGTATCCTGTTTGGTGGTGAACACGAGGTATTTCTCAAATGGCGGGAAATAAATGGGCGTGCCATGGGAACTGTCAGTAGTGAAAGTGAAGGTTATACGTAACACCAGTAGCAGATCTTGGTTTGACAGCCAATAGAAATAGAATAGAATACTTCATGGGGTCGTATGCGACTCCTGTTGTCGTTTATGTATAAAAAGTTTATGGTGTCGCTTACGGGCTAATTGAATAAATCAAGATTTGCCGCCGACGAAGCCCTGGAAAGCAAAGTCCGTGAAGGGGGAGAGTGGTGGATTGGACCTGAAGGGACCAAAACCAAGAAAAAAATAGAAATAGAATAGAATACTTCATGGGGTCGTATGCGACCCCTGTTGTCGTTTATGTATAAAAAAGTTTATGTTGTCGTTTAAGGGTTAATTGAATAATTCGTTTGCCAATTAGATTTTTTTAAAAATTGGCACGAAGGTTTGTCAGATTGGTCTCTTTAAAAAGCTATTTTACATTTTTTCCTATCAAATGTACAGGCGAGCCAATAATTAACCCCTTTAAAATTTACATGGAATATCCCATGTTGCACTCGGCGATGAACCACCCGGTAGAAAAATCGTATTTTTTAGAACCTTTCTTAAGTTTCTGACATGTTTAATATGTTCTTGCGGTGTTTTCCTTGCCATATAATTGTGATACCCTTTCAGTGTTTTATAGTGTTAGTTGTAAGTTAAAAATAAAATAAACCGTTTTAAAAAGTAATAAGTGATTTTTTAAATAACTTCATTATTTTTTATTTTTTTATGTTTTAGCACTTCTTTTTCAAATGATGCGTCCTAGATATGAATGTATATTATGCAAAAAAGCTACAAATACAGTAGACATCTGACTGCTCACAAAAAATATGAATGTGGTAGAAATCCAAGCTTTAACTGCGAGTTTTGTAACAGAAAGTTTCACTACAACTATATGCTAAATGCTCATAGGAGAAACGTTCATAAAAATGAGTTTAGTAGTAAAAAAATTATAGAATTTTAATATACTATATAGATTTTATAAGGTCGTTTTTATTTAAGAATTTTAGATCTCTAGAAAAAAATATTCAAAAGTTTTTTTTACCAAACTTGATATTTTGAGAAATTTGAAAGACGTCTTCTATCCATCAAGGAATATTTTGTTACTGGCCCAGGGACTATGCCCAGTGCCTGGGCCAGCAATAAAATGGACTTTATGACCATAACCCTTTTAAAACCTATCTAGGGACGATTCTTTTGATGAGTCCACCACGAATATTCATACTGTCTGTTACAAAAACTTTATTCTCGTAACAAGGTTGTTCTTGCAAAAACTCTTTATATCAAATTCTAAGAATTACTCGTCTTTGTCTCCGTACATTTTTTAATTATATGTCTCTCTCTTCTATTTCTATGAATAATGGGTTGCATAAGTAGAAGTATCTACTAAATAAATATTGTGTGCGAACTGTCTCTTTTTATTATGTAAAGTTGGAATTTAACTGTCCTTTTCTTTATACGTTTATTTTCTGGAATTGTCTAGAACCTTTTTCGCGCGTCTGTCTGCAGAGAGTGCTGTGTGCTGAGACGCGCGTGGCTTTTTAGATTAGATTATCTGTTGATCTCGGTATGATCGCACGCGGGCGACATATCTTTTCGTTTCTGTAAAAAACACAGAAATTTTTCTCTATTCTCAAGATTTGCTCTAGATTTCGTTGTGTACACTCGCCAGTGACACATCATTTTTCTCTTTTTTAAATAAATACGTACACAAATGGGTGTACTCTCTTGAAAATTAGTGAAACTTCACAAATTTTCCTCTGACTTGATAAAGGTGTAAAAATACGAAGTTGCATTTATATTTTCCTATTGTGTGTGATGTAATTTTACACAACACGACACCTCTCTCTGAAAATAAAGAAATAGTGGCCGCAAATAAAATTGGCGTAAAGGATGGACTAAAGTTTTGATGGTAAAGTAAACAAATAAAAAGTAAAAATTATCTCAAAACAGACTGCAAGCTGTAACCACCTGTAAGTAAGCAATTTATATTTTGTGTACGAATGATGTGAAGAAGTTACTTCAATTCTTCAATTTTTCTTGAATAAACTATCATTTGGTCTCAAGGAACTACAAAGAGTGAAATAAGTTAAAGTGAAAAAATTGACATTCCTTTTAGTGAAATAAAAATTAAAATTCTTTTACTTGTCTTAGCATAGTGAATTCAGGGAAAAGTATGTGTGCAGAGAATGAATGATTAGATCTAAATTTAAAAACTTATATGTATTGGTTGATTATTTAATTATTAAATTAGTTAATTATTATTCGACTTTCATTGAAATAACACTACTTGGCAGCTAAAAATAACATTTAACGACCCTATTGAACGTTCATTAAAATTGTGTTTAGTCTACAGGAGACTGACGCACCCTTTTCGAAATTGTGAAAGAAACAAAATTAATTCTGTCACGATTGCGAACACTGCACTATATGAAAGCGGCGCTTTAACCCTTACGCCCTCCTCGAACACGAAATTTCTCAGCTTTCAAGGTTTGTAATAGGAGCCCGTTTATTTTTTTTAGTTTAAATAAGATGATTATTACGACAAAAAATGGAACGCGTTCGCCCAGTCCGACACCCAAAACATGTCAATTTTGAGGTAGTCGAACTGGGCGGACGCGTCACTTTTTGTCGGACGATAGCGTCCGTATAGTTCTTTGATGCTAAGGAGACGTCTTACAAATTTCTTTAAAATATCTAAAGTGGTAGAAAAGTTATTATAAAAACTGATTATTTTTCCTAAATTTTAAAACCCTGTAGTTCCAAAAGAAAGATGTTAAAGACATAATTCATATAAAGTTTTTTTTTTATTTCCTTGTTAATAATTAAAGTCTTAAATAATATGTAAATCGCAGATGGTAAGATCATTGTACGTTTTTTTCGAAAACTGATTTTGGCTAAATTATTTGTTTTGTTTTCTTATACTAATCTTTTTTCTTTAGATTTAGCAAACATAATAAAGGAAAATTGAAAAAAATTAAATATTTCGTTATTTCAGAATTTCAATGTAACAATTGTGGAAAAACATATGCAAGAAAGAAAAGTTTATATGAGCACCGGAGACTAAGATGTCGAAAATCGCCCACACATTTTTGCGGTTACTGTGATTATTGCTGTTTTGATAGTGCTACACTTCAAAGGCACATGAAAAGACATAAAAAAATGTAAACGTTTGATGGAAGGTAATCAAGAAAATACATTTCTCCCGGTGGAAATCGAAGAAGCTGTAAACTAAGCTTTTTTGAATTATTGCTTAATAAGTAAATCCTACAATTCGGAGATACGGTGAATGAGAATACAGTACATTAGCAAAGTATTATTCTGGGTGGTGCGTCGCCAAGAGGAACATAGGAAATCCCATGTAAATTTTAGGGGTTAATTATTGTCTCCCCTGTACATTTTACCAAAAATGTAAAATAACTTTTATGGTTTACCCATCTATTATTGATCTGTAATACCTTAGAAACGGAATATGTTATGGTAGCAATAATACCTGCTATCACACCTAGGGCATTATAAGCGGGCATTATAATAATGCCCGCTTATAATGCCCTAATGCGCTAATATGGAAATTTTATTGCTTATCCAATTTTATTTCTCTCACAATAAAGATCAAGTTTATACAAACATATGTATTAAAATAAAATCAATAACTTACCAGTTCCTGAAAATATACCATTAAAACGGTTTCGGTTATTTGAAGAATTGCGTTCGTATCTTTCCAAATACCAAATATGCCATACTCCCGATCATACTGTTGCCTTGATTTAACTGGCAAAAGATTTTCGATCGCTTTTATGGCCTTTTCTCTTATATTTTGTGGAATTTCTTCCATTTTGAGCAAATCGTTAAATAAAAATGCCAACTGACTAACTGATAGAAACATCAAAGTCAAACTTAACACCAGTCATTATCTACTTACGTATACAGGTACAGGTGCAACTTATTTTTTATAATGCTTTCTATTATTTATTCATTATTATTTATTCATTACTCGTGGATTCATTATAGTATGTATAAGGTATGCAACGATTTTAGAAAAAGTTTGTCTTAAATACCATTTAATTGGCTTACCAAAAAATAATAAAATTTAGTGTGTAAGCTTATCTTATCAACGTCTTTAAAATAGTCTAATACAATTTTGTTGTAGAATCAATATATTTGAAGGTATCAAAATTTACATGAAATTTTCTAAGGCCATTCTGGCGATGCACCACCCGGTATACAGTCGAACATATACCTCATCAGTTTTTGAAAGTCGGCGAATAAATAATGTAATTAGTCATTGAAAAACTCTTTTTGGGTAAAACATAAAGCATTGTATGCACCACGGGCTTTACTGGACTATAATGCCCATCAGGTCGAAATCTAGCCAGAGGCCCCCTTGTACCCAATTTAAAAAAATTTAATAAGCGAACCTGGAATTATTCGTATATAATATCATAAGAGGGAAAATTTTGCCGGCAAAATATATCGATTGTATGAAAGGTTGTTGCCTTGGCAATTTCATGAATGACATTTTCAATAATAACACGAACCGAAGGCGAGGGGTATTGAATAAATGTCATGAACGAAATTACCAAATAGCAACACACTTAAATAAAACAAGGTAAATATTTACCCTAAAAAATTTTCTTGAATGATATTCGACAAGACTATTTCACGAGAAAAACAAGCCAAACTTCAAACTTTAATTAAAACTGATTAATTATATATATCATGGTATTATATTAACAAGGTAGGATTATATTTTATTACAATTTATATTAAATGGGCAGTTATTAGCCTAGTTTACACCGCGAGGACCAATTAGATCCGTGGACCAAACCTAGGACTTATTTTTGTTAGTTCACTAGTGTTTACACCAACTTAGTTAATGGATCAATTTAATTCACGTTTAATCCTAGTACCAAAATGACAGCTGAGCATATGACCAGAACCTAACCTCGTTTTTATCTTTTAAAACTGTATCACTTTTAAATTCCATATGAAAAAAGAATATGCAAACAGTTTTGGTTAAATATCAACTAAATTTTAAAAAATATAAACAAACAACAAAATTATTAGGTTAAGACCGAAATTCAACGTCTTTTTCATCGAAATGCGCACTGTCAAAGATCAAGACTGTCATTTTGGTCCACTAAAAAAGTCCGACGTGTTTACACCAAGGAAAATCATATTTGGTCACTCCCATTTGAGAAGGACTGAATTGGAGTAGCAAATTTTAATACTCAAGTATTTACACCGTGAATAAAGTACGCGTGACGTCATTTAGACCTCGAACTAAAAATTTGGTTCTCCCGGTGTAAACTAGGCTATTATAATTAACAATAGTTTGTCCATTTTTTCCAATCAAATCCTGGTTTTGGGTTTGGTTAACATGAAGTGATTAAGACGTGGAACTCTATTACGGAAGTAAATTTTTCGACCTATAATTTCCTTCTTCAAAAACTGAGAAAACTGCTTTCAAATGGATTTTTTTATTTTTGTGTATTAGGCGGAATATTTTAAAATACTGCTTTTTAATCTCTGACTCACACTGCCTTCCAAATTTCGCATTTTGATTTAAAAGATTCATATTTTATTTTTAATAATAGGCGTTACTTGTCAAACTGACAATAGTTTTTTCACCTCTTTTACTATACCTAACCTAACTATGGTGACCTAACCTAACTAAGTTTTCCATCATGTTGGTTTTATCAAGGTAGAAGCAGGTAGGAGTTTTGCCAGTAGAAAACAGGAGGTTGCTATAACATTTTGCCAGTATAAAACACTCTAGTGAAATAGTCCATTAGCTTTATGTATCAAGGGTGTTACTAGGACTACTAATGCCCTGGAGGTCGAAATAGCCTGAGGGCCTCTGGCCCGAGGGCTAGATTTCGACCTGATGGGCATTATAGTCCAGTAAAGCCCGTGGTGCATACAATGCTTTATGTTTTACCCAAAAGAGTTTTTAATGACTAATTACATTATTTATTCGCAATATAAAAAATAAGTTGCACCTGTACCTGTATACGTAATTAGATAATGACTGGTGTTAAGTTTGACTTTGATGTTTCTATCAGTTAGTCAGTTGGCATTTTTATTTAACGATTTGATCAAAATGGAAAAAATTCCATAAAATATAAGAGAAAAGGCCATAAAAGCGACCGAAAATCTTTTGCCAGTTAAATCAAGGCAACAGTATGATCGGGAGTATGGCATATTTGGTATTTGGAAAGATGCGAACGCAATTCTTCAAATAACCGAAACCGTTTTAATGACATATTTTCAGGAACTGGTAAGTTATTGATTTTATTTTAATACATATGTTTAACAAACTTAATGGACTGTTCTTCTATACAAAATAGCGTTTGTGCTACCACCGCTGCTACCATCACAAAAAACACCGACCATTCTATAGTGGGATCAGCTACATTTTGTAGTAACCTGTCTTGATCTTTTTTTACATTACTAATTTTTATGGAAAACTTTATATAAACAATTTTTGGTAAATCATCAATTCTTTATGGGTTCCACAAGCTCTAAAAGTTAATGATTTTCTTGTAAAAACATCCGATGTTGTGTACCTGAGTGTTACTTTTAGGTTTTTTTCTCTTTTGTAATTAATGTTGCTGTTTTGCACATTAATTTCAAATTTATTACACGTGACACCTTTTTAACCCCATAAATAAATGTCTAGTATGCAAACAAATCGTTTTATTCTATTTTTATTTATTTAAGTTAAGAATAAGGCCTCGGCTACGATAACAAGTAGAAGCGTCGGGCAAAAAGTATCTCATCTCCGAACTGGTGGCTGGTACTGGCTATAATATTTTGTGGTAAACAGCGTTTTGAAATCAGTTTATAGACATTAGAAACGCCCCGCGAATAATATTCGTTCGTTTCGAGCGGCAGCGGCAAGACTTTTTGCTCACGTATATTGCTGCCGCCTAATTTAATTTTTTTGTGCTACCATAAAGATCAAAGGTAGCTCTCTTTAACTTTCCAGTTTTCGCTGACCGATGAGGCTTGGTATCGTAGCAGTAGCCTAAAAAACTCTACAATAGTATTTTTTTTAAGGATTTCCATTTACATGTGCCAGTTGCGGCAAAGGCTACAATAAGAGAAATTCCTTCTACTATCACGTCAAAAAGTTTTGTGGAAAACCTCCATCTTTTTTCTGTATAGTGGAAAATTGTAAATTTAAAAGTCATTTGAAAAGTAGCCTTAAAAAGCACATGGAGACAGTTCATCGACATTTATTAATGCGAGTTATTTAATAGTAATTTTATAAGTTGAATTATTTTTTAAATATATTTGGTTTCCTCCTAAATTATGTTTTATTTATTTTCCCACTAATAAATTAAAGTACGAATACATTAAAAAAACTTTGTAAATTTATAACGTTTGATGTTGATAATTTTTAGCCACAGTCGGACGTAACAAAATTACAACAAACTTTTACAAAAGTGGTTACACTAAACATGTTAAAATTATATCAACTTAAGAACAGTATTACAGTACTCGTATTCTGTAACTCAATAGAATAGTATATTACATTACAAGTGTGGAAAATGACTAATTTCACACGAGGGGAATATTGTACCACGAGGTGTTAGCCGAGTGCGACAAACCCACGAGTGTAAGAAAGTCATTTTCACACGAGTACTGTACACTATTTTTCCTACGACAACAAATTATTCATCAAGTTTGTCTTTTCAGAAAAAATAAAAAACAATTGAGAATTTTGCAACACTAGGGTGATTTTTACTTTGTAACAATAGTGTGATATGTACTTTTCTCTCACTGCTATATTATACTGTTTTGACAATATTTTTACATCGAAAATCACCTACCTAGAAGCATTATATAACTTTTATCATTTTGGAATTTAAAAAGGCCCTTACTTATAAAAATTGTATGGTTTGGTTAGGTAATAACGGTAATAGTTTAATACGGTTTTCTGCTTTTTTAAGGGTTTTTAAAAATTATTGATACTTACATGTGTAAGACACTCTTCTAAATAAAACGTAAGTGGCGCATATCCAAAATATTCCGTTTTTTAAAATATATCAGTAAACGAACTTACGGGAGCGGGGAGTGAAGAGGGGTGCTGGGTGGGGTAAAATTGGTAAAACGAGTTAATGAAACTGAACATCACATGTAAAATTAAATAAAAATTACATTTTTTCTCACATTTTTGAGAAAAAAATTATAAATAATTTGAAAATTGTAAATGCATAACCTAAAGTCCTAAAAGTAAGAAAAAACGACTACTAAACGTTCGTTATACCATGCAAAATATGGAAAGCGTTTGGCAACGTCGGAAGGGTCTGATTCTATTTATGAATGGATAAAAGAAAGTTGATACATAAAGTGTGTATTAGCCCCAGGTTTAATAAAGGGATTAAAAAAAGATTTAACTAGTTGTTTGAGTACACGAAGACAGAGAGAAAGGAATTTGATCTATAGGAGGTTTTTCTCTGGCGCTTTAGGTCGAACGGTCAAGCGGCAAGGCTGCCTCTATAATGTGCTTGCTTAAAGGTAGGAGGAAGATTTTTAATTTGATCTACTTACCTGACAACACTGTGCCACTGAGCGAGCAGTCAGTAAAAGTTGTTCTTTGTGGTTATGTCTATTTTTGTTTATGTTTTTATTTTTTCGGAAATTTTATTATTACTCTCTTTAATATTAGAAGAAAGCTTATACTGTGTAGTAACTTAACGTTAATAACATGACTTTCGCTAATTTGGGTTCTACTGTTTAAGGTAAGTAAAAGTTTTTTTACTGTCACTACAATAAATATGTCACTTGCAAAACCAATAGCAGTTTTTAGAATGACATCATAATATGTATCACACCAGTGTTGTAAAGTACTTTGCAACACTAGTGCTGTAAAGTACTTTGCAACACTAGTGTGATATAACGCATTTTCTATGCATGAAACCAATGTTGCTATTTGCTATTTTCACAAGTGGTCGTAGGAAAAACAAATTTCCTAAAATTGCTATATAATTTACATTGCATAGAAAGGAAATTTCTTCTCTATCGTGTTACAGAATACCGGTGCTGGTTTGGTGTAATATCAGCAATGTAAATTTACAAATATTTTTCACACTACTTTTGTAAGAGTTAGTTATAATATTGTAAGGTCCGTCTGTGGCTAAAAATAACCAGGATCCCACGTTTGTAAACTCATTGAATATTTTTTTCACTTTATAAGGCCATCTATACTGGATTGGGCCAAAAAAATCAAAAAATTTCTTTGTATCAAAAATATTGATGAAGGTCACAAGAAAAAAATATTGTGAAGGTTTAAGACCTTATTATTAATATTTAGAGGTCAATCATTACAGCTAACAGTTTTTTGACAACAAACTGTTAGTCCAAGAACCCATGAGCGGCAGACCTTCGTAATTTTGTAAAACTGAAAGTTTGTCAGCACATGCTCCCAACATAGGTAGAAGCGATGGTAGACTATGAAGTTTGACTTATAGTAGCTTTGGCAGGTACCAGGTACCCAAGGTTAATAAATTAAAACTTAGGTTTTGTCACTTTGTAGAAGCTAAATTTTACATTATGTCACTTGGGTACCTATTAGGAAGATATTTCCTTAATCGCCAAACAGTTTTGACACTTCCAATCCATTGACAGACAAATATTTTGGGGTGGTCCAATAGTCCGATAAAGACCAATATTTCTGTTATTTGACAAGATATAACATAAAGTGTTATATGAGATTTGTAGGGTTTTTGAATGAGAATGTCCTAAAAATATTTTGATGTATACAGAGTGTCCAAAAAAAAGTTATTGCTTTAAGGTTAATTTTAAAAAAATGTTTTTGGAACACTCTGTATACATCATAATATATTTAAGTACATGCCTATTTAGAAAATCTAATTTTCTATACAGGGTGTTCAGAAAAATACACGGCTAAATTTTAGGAGGTGATTCCTCATTGAAAAATATGAAAAAAGTTCCTATAAAGATGGGTCCGAAAATGCATAGTTTCCAAGATACAGGGTGTTAAACTTTTTTAAAAATATTTCTTTTGTAATTATCTTGAATACCATGAAACCGATTTTCTTGAAATTTTTCAGTGTTATTTCTAGAAATAAGAGCCTAAGTTAGGCATAATTAAATTAAAATTATTAAGTCCAGTGGCGTCTCAGGGGACTCCTTATCGAAAATAATTGTATTAAAAATGGACGCCACTGACTTTTTTTATGTTTTTATTTTTTTTAGATTAAGCCACTAAAAATACAACTTTTTGTCTCTTGATATTTTTCGTATCTTGTTTCGTTTTAGAGAAAAAAAATAAAACCTATTCATTGCAAGTCTATGAACCCCATTAAAAATTAGTTTTTAATTATGTTGAATACCCTATAAACGATTTTCTTGAAATTGTTTAGTGTTATTTCTAGAAATAAGGGCCTAAGTTAGGTTTAGGCTTTAGGGTATTCAAGATAATTACAAAAAGAAATATTTTTAAAAAAGTTTAACACCCTGTATCTTGGAAACTATGCATTTTCGGACCCGTGTTTATAGGAACTTTTTTTCATATTTTTCAATGAGGAATCACCTCCCTCAAATTTGGCCGTGCATTTTTCGAACACCCTGTATAAGACTTTTTGTCATATCTTGTTAAAAAATAACAAAAATATTGTACATGATCGGACCATTGAGTCACTCCAAAATGTGTGTCTGTCAAGGAGTTGGAACTGTCAAAACTGTCTGTCGATTGGAAAAATCTCTTCTAATAGTTAACCAAGTAACATATATAAAATTCAGCTTGTACAAAATAACGAAATTTTTGTTTCAATTAATTAACCTTTGGTACCTCGTACCTGCTAAAGCCACTAGAGTCAAACTTTACAATCTACCATTACTTTTACCTATATTGGGAGCATGCATTGACAAAGTTTTAGCTTTTACAAAATGACGAAGGTTTGCCGCTCACGGGCTCTTACTCTATTTTTTTTAATGCAATTTGTTGATCTGAAAAATTTACCCAACATACATTTTTAAAGAAAAATAAATCCTATACAAAAGCACTTTTCTTAAATTGTCAATTAAGCGGTTTCCATTGAAGTTGAATCCAAAAGTAATTTTAACCATTTTAACGTCGAATTTCTTTCGAAGGACTGAATTTACTGAAAACTGTTGAGAACAGGGTGTCCCAAAAACAGCATACGATATTGACGGTACAATACAATTAGGAAAAAAATGTTTATAGGAATTATGCACAGGTATCTATAGTTTATAAAAGTGTATAAAACCGCTATACAGGGTGGGTCAAAAAATGTTATTAAAAAAACTTAAATGTCAAATTATTTTTCCAGAATTTAAAAATAATATAAAAAATTATATTATTATTATTATAATTATTTTTTATATGAATACTTTAGTTTTTATAAAATAAAGCACACATTTTTTTTGTAAACCCAATATTATCAGGACTGTTTTGCATTTGTTGGATATTCCTATACAAATACCGTAACTATACAGGAAGCGGTATAGTTTAGAATGTAAGCAAAAATTGTACCCATCTTACAGAAAACAACAAAAATTAAAATATGTATGTCGACTAATAAAATAGGGTAATCCATTTTATTTTTAGTCTATCAATATGTTTGTGGACAATGTAATAAAAGTTACGATAAGAAAAACTCGTACTACTGCCACATTAAAAGATTTTGTGGAAAAGATCCCAAATATAAGTGTTCAATGGAAAAATGTTCTTTTAAAAGCCACTGGGAAGGAAACCTCAAAAAACATTTACGTACCGTACATAAATAAGTTGTGTAGTGCAAGGAATGTCTAACTAGCTTTACCTAATAATTAATGGTAGAGTGAAAGAGCTAAGTGATCAAAGTGCCAAAATTTAAGAATATGAAAAATTTACAAAACCATAAAACAATGTAATGCTAGAAATACGGGAGGTCTTAACTCTGAACTTTGTTTGCAATAGCTTGAGTAAAATTGCCACTGGTTTCTCATAGTGAGATTTGGGCGCTGCTACATAGCACATATTAATACACAAAAAAACGAAAGTTTATATTTTGGCACTTAGATCACTAAGCTCCGCTACTGTTTATTTGTAAATACAATAAATGGAATAAAGTCTTTATTTGGGATAAAAATAAATTATTTTATTTACGTATATTTAGAGTGGTCAGTCACCACTTGTATCGCGACAGCTGCGAAGTAATCTACTTCGGTAGCTTGTTGAAGCTGCAAAAATCTAAAGTCTTTCAACACACGGTCGAATACTGACAACAAACTGTATAGAAGTACGTCGTCACGCGTTAAAGCTACCTGTCCGACAATGTTGACACTGGGCGTTAATCCAGGATTTAACGACATGGGCGTACCATATACTTCTTTGGTCTACACACTCGCTTAGATGCCAGAATGTCTAAATGCCTCTTTCCCCACACTGGTAATAAGGAACTAGCATAGTAAAGGCAGTTTGCCGACCATGTATCTACGCCCTCCTTTCTTTGTGCAGGGACCATGCTCCTTAAGTCTGGTGACATGAGCATGAAGCTTGAAAGGTAGGAGGTTGAGATTGATTTATTTGTCCCTCCTCAAATGAAAGAACCCTTGGCCTGAACATTAGGCAATGAGTGTCCTATTAAGTGTAACATCGCTTGGCCTAACATCGCCTTGCGACGTACCATTGGCTACTGCCTCATGGTACCGCTAACTTTTGCTTCAGCTGATTTTCGCTTGATTGAATGGTCAGTAGACAGTGGTAAGTAAATTCGTTTGGTCCTGCTCTGGAGTCTTTAGGCGGGTAGTACGGCTAACTTTCGCTCAGCACTGAATGGTTAGTAGACAGTGGTAAGTAAGTTCGTTTGGTCCTGCTCTAGAGTCTTTAAACGGGTAGCTTCAACCCGTGACGACGTACTTCTACAAACTTATTTAGTTTATGTAAAAAATAGGGATAGTTAACACTACACTCTCCACAAAAATTAACTATCGCATATGCTTGCTTTTTTCTTAAGCTTTAATACAAAAATGCTTTTATTTAAATGGTCATATCGCTATGTGAAATATGTTATTAGGACATAAAAAAATGTTAAGAAACGACTAAGCTATAACTTCGGCGTAACCGTTGTTATATACTGTTTATAATACATCCTACAGGGTACTGAAAAGTTTTTGAAAAATGATAATTACTTTTAATCGCTCTTGATGATGTGCTGTTAAAAGAATGTAATCATATTTGTGATTATAAAATATCATAAAGAAGTAAATGTTTAATTTATCTACAAATAAGACTACCTCCTTTTAAAAGCACATTATACAGGCCGACAAAAATTATGATTTTTTTCAAAACTTTTAAGCACCCTGTATGATGTATTGTTAACAGAAAATAATAACGGTTACGACGATGTTATAGCTTGACCTTTCCTTAATATTTTTTTAACTGTCTTGAAACCTTAATTATTAAAAGAGATATGGCCATTTAAATCAAAGCATTCTTGTATTAAAGCTTATTGAAAAAATCTATGCAATAATTTTTGCAGGAAGTGTAATTTGGACAAAAAAAAATAGAAATAATAAGATAGATATATATTTTAGAATTTGCTAAACCACACAAATGTCAGAACTGCGGAAGAAAATATAAACAAAAAAAGAGTTTGTGGTCGCATCTGAAGTTTGAGTGTGGAAAAGATCCTCAGTTTAAGTGCATTGTGTTGGGTTGTTCACATAGAGCCAAAACCAAGGGAAATCTTAAAGTCCATATGAAAACAAAACATAAAAATTGTGAAAATAATTTTTAAAATGTTTATATTTATAATTTTTAATTTTTTTTTATAAATTATGTAATGTATAAAGTCCCTGAGCCAGTAATGTCTATTGATACCGTCATATATAAAAGCGGCGCTTTAACCCAGCCTGTCAATATCAAAATGCCTCAGGTGTCTGACTGGGAGAAAGCGTTACTTACAATTTTTAGTAAAACGTTTAAAAATTATATGTAACAAATTTTGATAAACTTGTCCAACAAAAAAGTGACGCATTTGCCCAGTTCGACACCGGAAACATTTTACATTTGCAGGCTGGGTAAAAACGTCGCTTTCATAAATGGGGGTATAAATACTCTTGGTAGACTTCCAAAAATGGTTTTAAAAGTGTTCTTATCATGAAATCCATTTCATTACTGGCTCTGGGACCACAATGGTTATGTTGGTAGTGGTTGTATACTATTGATAATAATGGTGTCCGGCTATATTCTGACCCATTTTAATCGTGAATAACTTTAAAACAAATAAAGTTAATAATATGCGGTTTTTGCAGAAAGCCTTAGCTTTTTTATAGTATATTACAATACAAGTGTGGAAAATGAGTAATTTCACAGTTGTTCAGTCATTTTCACACGAGTACTGTACACTATTTTTCCTACGACCACAAATTATTCACAAAAAAAAAAATTAAAGTTTCTCTTTACAGAAAAAATAAAAAAACAATTAAGAACTTTGCAACACTAGGGTGATTTTTACTTTGTAACACTAGTGTCATATGTACTTTTCCTCACTGCTTCATTATACTGTTTTGACAATAATTTTACATCGAAAATCACCTACCTAGAAGCACTATATAACTTTTATCATTTTGGAATTTAAAAAGGCCCTCACTTAATAAAAATTGTATGGTTTGGTTAGGTAATAACGGTAATAGTTTATTACGGTTTTCTGCTATTTTAAGGGTTTTTAAAAATTATTGATACTTACATATTTTAGACACTCTTCTAAATAAAACGTAAGTGGCGCATATCCAAAATATTCCGTTTTTTTTAAATATCAGTAAACAAATTTACGGGACCGGGGAGTGAAAAGGGATGCTGGGTGGGGTAAAATTGGTAGAAACTGAGCATCACATGTAAAATTAAGTAAAAATTACATTTTTTCCTCATATTTTTAAGAAAAATATAAAAAATATGAAAATTGCAAATGCATAACCTAAAGTCCTAAAAGTAAGAAAAAACGACTACTAAACGTCAGTTATACCCAAGGTTAGTTTATATTTATAAGGTTGCGACATATCCTCAACTTTTAGGCGGTTCGAGGTCGGGGACGTAAGGAAGGGCACTTCACGGAGAAAAGGTGGCAAGACTGGGTAAAATCAAAGCTGATGATCAATCCAGTGGCGTCTAGAATTTGCGCATTTTATTTTGTATTGTTTTGGAAGTGATATTTGTTGAAAGATGTAATTCCAAATGTTTTTAATTTTAAGTAAAATAATTTACAACTTAATAATAAGTAAAAACTGTTGTATAAACGGTTGTTCTACTAATACAATAAACTGTATATCTCCGGCACTGAACAACATGGCCGAAAAATGGGAGATGTGACGTCATAACACGTCAAAGCAATATGGCCGAATGCCGTGACCCTATATAGACCGACTTTGGCTATACCATGCAAAATATGGAAAGCATTTGGCAACGTCGGAAGGGTCTGATTCCATTTATGAATGGATAAGAAAGTAAATTCATAAAATGTGTATTAGCCTCAGGTTTAATTAAGGGATTAAAAAAAGATTTAACTAGTTGTTCGAGTACACGAAGACAGAGAGAAAAAAATTGATCTATAGGAGTTTTTTCTTTGGCGGTTTAGGCCGAACGGTCAAGCGGCAAGGCTGCCTCTATAAAGTGCGTGCTCAAAGGTATAAGGAACATTTTTAATTTGATCTACTTACCTGACAACACTGTGCCACTGAGCCAGCAGTCAGTGAAAGTTGTTTTTTGTGGTTATGTCTATTTTTTTTTTGTTTATGTGTTTATTTTTTTGGAAATTTTATTATTATTTTTTTTAATATTAGAAGAAAGCTTATACTGTGTTGTAACTTAACGTTAATAAGATGATTTTCGCTAATTTGGGTTCTACTGTTTAAGGCAAGTAAAAAGTATTTTTTACTGTCACTACAATAAATATGTCACTTGCAAAACCAATAGCAGTTTTTAGAATGACATCATAATATATATCACACGAGTGTTGTAAAGTACTTTGCAACACTAGTGCTGTAAAGTACTTTGCAACACTAGTGTGATATAACGCATTTTCTATGCATGAAACCAGTGTGTTATTTGGTATTTTCACAAGTGGTCGTAGGAAAAGTTTTTTTGTTATATTCTCGCCATTCAGTTGTGACATATCGTTAACACATCCTATATTTTAGGGCATAGTTTTTTTGTGAGTGTGGAAAGTCCTATAAGTATTCGACTGGTTTATATGAACACCGAAAATACTCCTGTGGAAAAGAAAGACAATTCCAGTGTCCTCATTGCCCATATAAACCTAGGTGGAAATCAAACTTAAAGACTCATATAAAGAGATTTCATCCCAACGATTAGTATTTAAAAATATTTTAATATATTTTGCTCTTAATTAAAATGCTTGTTTTTTTTAATAGTGATAGTCAGGCGCTATAAGGCGTCTATAAGGTTATTTTTTTAATGACCACCTTAGGGTGGGTCAAAAAATCGATTGACCTCTGACACCGAAAAATTGGTTCTTGGACACCTCCAGAGAATCCTGGGCTACGATAGGGTGTTTTAAAAATATTAGGACGA
Organism: Listronotus bonariensis; assembly: GCA_014170235.1. NCBI lineage: Eukaryota > Metazoa > Arthropoda > Insecta > Coleoptera > Curculionidae > Listronotus > Listronotus bonariensis. The sequence goes on from JACEGR010004232.1 coordinate 17,935, forward strand.
TCCATATCATTAAAGTTTTGCATATATTTTATTTAGTCCCATTTAAAAAAATCATATCTTACCGGAAGGATAATTTTGTAGCAAAACTTTATTATAATTTTTTTGTAGAAAATTTAACGCTTTACAAAAATAGTGTTATACACTTTTTAAATAAATCCTCTCATTAAAAAGATATTTAAAGTCAAAGATTGGAGCATCTTACGAAAAATAACTTTTTGGTTTTGAAGTTTTTTAACTTACTCAAAAATAATCATTGACAATTAAGTTTGTACTATTTAAATACCCTACAAAAAAGGTTTTCTTTGCTTTTTGATAAATCTAACCACTGAAAAAATATTCAAATCCAAATATTAAAGAATTAAAAAAAAAATAACTTGTTTGTTTCGAATTTCGAAGTTAACCTTACCTATAGTAGGGTAGGGCGGGGCTAGTTGAGCAATTTTTCACTTGATCGGTTATAGCTCCTCAAAAAAAAGTCTTAATGGCTTATAATGCATACTGATGGATTAGCAATTTATCCCTTATTAAAAGTGTCCATAGTAATTTCTTTCTAATAAGTCAAATTTAGGAGCTACATTTATTTTAATGTAGATAGTCAAGTATGCCCAACGTACCCCATAGGTAAGGTAAGTTGAGCAAGGGTATGGGGCTAGTGGAGCACTTAGAAAGTATAGTCAAATCATGGCTTGAATGTTAGATACGTTAACAATAACAATACATTTTGACAATTTGCTTTTTATATTTATAATCTTATAGTGACAAAACAACAAATCTCAGTAATAAAACAGCAACGTGCCTAGCTTGAACTATTGCATTTAATACCTATCAATTCATCTTCGTTTTTTAAACTTTTTAGGCAGTTTTATTTTGCTTCTCTTGTAATGCCTTCTGTATCTGTTAAAACTGCAGCATTTTGTTATCTTCTGTTTGATTTGGCTCCTTTTCATGGTCAAATTATTCCCATTTTAAAGGAAAAGTAAATTTATTAGAAAACCAGTTAGAAGTATATCCAAAATCTTTATACATAATTAAACTGCAATAAATTTACTTAAGATTAACATTTACCTGATTGAGAACGGAATACATTTAACTATCACAGATAAAATTTTCCGGCTTGCAATTATTTTACTTTTTAATCACAAAATAAACAATGCGCACGGATACTTTTCTCGATCTCCGCGTCACCACTAGTGGTCGCATAATGAGTTCCCCTCGCGCAACCCCTTCTTTATGCTATTTGATGCTTTCGCGTGCGGTCGGTAGTTGTTGAGATATTTTGATTGCCCAACTTACCTCTATTTTCAACTAGCCCCGCCCTACCCTATAAGACCTTTTTGTAGATCATTTAATTTCTGACAGAAATAGTCTTTGACTTTGAATATCCTTTTAATGGGTAGATTTACCAAAAAAGTATAAAATACCTTTCTTGTAGAGCGTTTAATTTCCTATAGGTCAGAGTTCTGCCGTATGATTAAAGATATAAGTTTTTTTGTATAAGTCTCAAAAAATATGCAAAACTATACGAAGACGGATCTTCCTATTAAAATTAAAATTTATTAATCTCTAAAAACAACTACAAATTTATTGCTATACTTCCCTTAATAGAGAATGGAGCTAGTTCACTGGGCCCTATTTTAGATTGACTTTTTGGGTTTATATGGCGATGCGGGATGCACTATAACAAAAAAGAAGCACATATACTCGCTTCAGAGAGTTAAAATAAAACTTATATTAGTAAAACGACGACGGCCGACCAACTGTATTGTTTTCCCGTAGCACATTGTGGTTGGCAGAAGCCACTTATGAAAACTTGCTTATACTGCTCGGTTAAAAATAAGATTGCAAAATAACTGGAATGGACAAAGAAGAACTAATTGGCATATTGTTTAAAATTATATTTACATGGGCGTTTTTGGTTTATTTGTGTTGTGTCTTTCTTCATTGTTTTATTAAACCTTGCTTATTTTCTTGTATTAATAGTGGGTTTAACTGTGCAAGACATATTACTTAGAAAAGTACTACAATTAAGGTTAATTTTAAGTTGTCTGTGCCGTTCATAAATATTTTATATTTATTACCGTTAGTGGTACTTGCCCCACTAAAAATAATAGGTACCTGTAAGTTACAGTAAACTAACATATTTTTGATGAGACTTTTAGCATCTGCTTGTTGTTAAGCCTTGTTAATTCAAAAATAAAAAATTAAATGGTATTTATTTTTAGACTTACTAGACAAAAAGAAGAAAGTATACCAGTGTCCTGTTTGTAAAAAGATTTACAGGCAAAATTGTTCACTATGGCGTCATAGAAAGTTTGAATGTGGCAAAGCACCGTCTTTCAAATGTCAGTTTTGTCCATATGTTTCTTTTCAAAAATCGCCGCTCTTGTGCCATATGTCGCGCCGACATAAAGTTTCTATGATTGGAAATTGTTCTTTGAATGGAATGTTTAGTTAAAACAGATAAAGTATAATAAAAAGAAACAAAAACAGAATGATACATGAAAAAATTTATTTAAATCCTAAACTAATTATAATAACTTACAAGTTGGAAGTTCCTGTAACATTAAAATAATAAGCGAAATATCTTACTTAATGTATAGATTTGCACTTAATACATTGGGTAAAGTAGTGGGGGAAGTATGAGAAAGTATGGGGAAGTATGAGGAAGTATGGGGAAGTATAAAAAATGGTTCAATAATTTTATCTTATGTTTATAGGAACTTGTAGCTTTTTTTTTGTATGCATTTTTTCATATCTGGGAAACACTCTGCATAGTACCATTTAAAGTTGAGTACCTCTGTATTTTAAACCGAGTTTAAAAAGAAGTAGGTTTCCAATTGCTCTGTACTTTTTTTTGTGTGTACCTATATTACGCGATGACTCCGATTTTAAAAATTCTTTTTTATTTGAAAAAGTACACTCCCATAAAAAGTTGAAGTTAAGAAGAAAAGTACTAGACCTATTTTTTCACTTCCGTACGCGACCCAGCTGCCTCAAGTGTGGTATATGGTAAGATACCGACTTTGAAAAAAATCATAAAACTCACTAAGGAAGTTAAAGAAAAAAAAGTCGTCAGGTAATATCATATAAATTTTAAGCTTTATTTGTTTTCTGGGAAATTAAATTTAAACAAAATATTATTTGGCTTTTCTCCAGAATAAAATTAAAAAGTTTATTTAACATTTTAAGAAAATTAAAACTTTGATACATTATGAAGAAACTATTCTGTTTTTACACAATATTATAAAAGTTATTATTACTTTAAAAGAAATAAAATAATGAAATATTTAATATTAAGTTACTTACAATGCAGAGGTTTCAATCTATAAACAAAACTTTTTAGTGTGTTTTATTAATTTGTTTGAAGATTTTTATTACATACGTTGTTTTTGAGTTTATGCTTCGTTTATAATAATATGTGTTACTTGTGTGTTTTGACTAACCTATTTTATCAGTGTACAGTTACCTTAAATATAAAGTTACCAATTTTTATATATTTTTTTACATTTAAAAACAACAAGACAAATAAGACTGCTTATATAACTCGTATATTACCAAAGGAGTTACAGTTTATTTTTAAATATGAATTTTTTTATTGTATTGTTAATATTTTACTTATAATATAAACATTAGCGACTACCACCTTTATATGTTGGAGCACCATTATAATATTTATTTTAAAGACTGGACAAATGGTCAACATTTGTCAGGTGCCCAATAAAGCAGATTCTTTAACTTAATAATACAGGGTGTTTAAAGTTAAGTCGACACTATTGCTAACTTTCTTATTATTAGAGATACAAGTTTGGATAAATTGGCAAAAAATTGTATCTTTTACACTTATTACCATGGTAATGTCAGAAAAATAATTGAACATCTAGGTCACGTGATATGCGGCAATGCGAGCTTTTTTAAAATAGAATGCTACACTTTTAATTTCACTTTTGCATTCTATGTAAAATTCTATATATATATATATATATATATATATATATATATATATATATATATATATATATATATATATATATATATATACCTTATTTAAAAGTTACTAGTTTTTGAGATATTAGGAGTTAAATACTGCCATCGCAATATTGGGTAATGATTTAAGTCGGCATTATTGTTAACTTTCTTATTATAAAAGATTCGACTTTGGTTAAATTAGCAAAGATTTGTATTTTTATACGCTGATTAACATGGTAATATCAGAAAACCAGCTGAACATCTAGGTCACGTGATATGCAGCAAAACCTACTTTTTTAAAGGAAATGCTACAAATTTTATTTTACTTTTGCATTCTACGTAAAATTCTAAATCAGAAAAGTAATATTAAACCTTATTAAAAGTTTGTAGTTTTGAGATATTAAGAGTTAAAAATTGCCATGTTGCAATATTAGGTAATTATTAAGTCGGCACTATTGCTGACTTTCTTTTTAGAAGAGATACTACTTTGGTTTAATTAGCAAAGAGTTGTTTTTTACGCTAATTAACATGGTAATATCAATGAAATAATTGAACATGGGGGTTACGTGATATGCAAAACGTGTTTTTTTTTAATGAAATGCTATAATTTTTGATTTACTTTTATACTATATATCTTATAATAAATAAAGTTAGAAATAGTGTAGACTTAATCATTAAATCCATACCTAATTTTGCAATGACAATTTTTAACTCCTAATATCTCAAAAACTACTAACTATTGGTTAAGGTTTGATAGGAATTTTTTATTTAGAATTTTTCGTAGAATACGAAAGGAAACTTAAAATTGTAACATTCTATTTAAAAAATTTACCTTTTGGTGTATATTACGTGACTTAGATGCTCAATTGTTTTTTAACTTTACAGTGTTAATAAGCGTAAAAAATACAAATCTTTTCTAATTAAACTAATGTCCTATCTATTATTATAAGGAAGTTTTTTTCGCCCTCTCGGGGTCATACCACCCAGGCCCGACGACCGCCCCCTAGGTGGTGCACTGCAGCCTGAAGGCTTATTGTACCTTGACCCCTACTCCTTCCCATTCACACACCATTCATTCCATAACTTGGATGGTTGTTGCTCGGCCCGTTTGTTCACCCTCGAGCAGAACACCGCGTGCCGTTGCCCAAAATCCACAATGCCGGTCACCCATCCAAGTTATGGGCGCGCACTTCACTGCTTAACTCCGGAGATCGACGCTTGCCGATACAACCGGAGCAGCTACAAGCGCGCCTATAAGGAAGTTAGTAATGTGCCGACTTAATTATTACCTAATAATGCAATGGCTATATTTTACTCTTAATATCTCGAAAACTACTGACTTTTGAATAAGGTTCAATATGACTTTTTTAATAGGATTTTTACGTAGAATGTAAAAGTGAAATAAAAATGTATTCTATTTAAAAAAAAGTACGTTTTTCTGACATTACCATGGTAATCAGCGTAAAAAAACAATTCTTTGCCAATTTTACCAAACTCGTATCTCTTATTATAAGAAAGGTAGCTATAGTACCGACTTAACTTTAAACACCCTGTATCTTTTAATTATCCATCGTTGATCGTTTCTTATTAGAGTTTTTACTTTTAAGTCATACACTTCGCAAGACAATAAGTCGTTGGTTAACTATGAAATTGTAATGAGGTCAAATGATGCTCCAAAAACTTGTAGGTTACTCTCTTATTTTAGAGTTGATTAGGTTGTTTTGAATTGTTAATTTAAAAGAAAATTCCTAATTTCTTTAAATAAATAAGTTAAGCACAAATATATTTTTTTACTATTTAATTGTGATAAATTAGTTTTAATTGTTTAGTGAATACAAGCATCAATTTTAGCGGAGTGGTTAGGTATGTTATAAAGCACGATGACAAAATTTCCCACCGTCTTGGTGTATTATACAAAGTGTTTTACACCCTTTAAAGACAGTCAAAAGAAACATCCTGATTTTCTGTGTTATCCACACCCTCTCCCCAGACTAGTTTCTCCTGCCTTACAGGAACCTATCAATGAGGCTCTAACAACTCGTGGTGAATAACATAGTGTCTCCTTATAAGACAAGCTTCGTTGTCTAGGGGTAGGATATAAAGGACAATAGAAAAAATTCTCCATTGTCTGTATTATACAAAGTCTTTACTCTCTTTAAAGACAGTTAAAAAACATCCTACTTTAATATCCTACCGCTAGGTAACAAAACTTATCAAATAAGGAGACACTTTATTTCTATGTTATTCACCACGACTTGTTACAGTCTTCTTGACAAGTTCCTGTAAGGCGGCCCCTAGACCAACAATAACATTGCAATATAATATATTTTATTGTGCAATGTAATTAAATGGCGCTTTGAATTCAAACGGTCAATTATATTGCACAATAATACGTGTGTGTGTTTAATAACTGTGCAATATTTTCGTGTTCAGTTTCACAATAATTTGATATAATAGTATTGCGCAATACTGACCCTATTCGATGCAATAAAAGAACATTTTGCAATAAAAACACCGGCACACAAAAAAGTTTGATGTGCGCTGGACGCTACCTATATACGAGTATGTTTTTCGACCCTCTTAATCCAAATTTTAAGTCAGTTTAGGCCGCATGGGTCCTAATTATAAATAAATTGCAAAAAAACGTAAAAAATAGGTAAAACTTTTTTGCTATCTCTTACGGTTTCTTGCAATTTACTCAAAATTGGACGGTGTACAGCCCAAACTCTAATTTAAAATTTGGATTCACCGGGTCAGTTTAGGCCGTACGGGTTTCAATTTTAAATGAATTGCAAAAGACGGTAGGAATTAAAAAAAAAAATTGCACAATTTTTTACGTTTTTGCAATTTACTCGAAATTGGGATCCGTACGGCCTTAACTGACTTAAAATTCAGATTCAGAAGGTCGAGAAACATAGTCCAGCACCTACAATTTTGTTTAGATTAACCATTTAATTTCCAAACAAACTTATAAATAAGTTTATCGCCGCCCGCTCAATAACCCAGCGCTTTAACACACCAGGCCACTGCATCGACCAGGGCTACCCATATAAAAACCAACTATTTCAAATAATAGACTTTTAAAAATGTACCTTAAAAAATATTTAAATGAAAAATGTATTTATACAGGTATTGTTATATCTCTAAGTTAATCTCCTTGATTTTCTAAAAATGAAGAAAGTATTCTATTTTCTCTGGTGCTCTTATTGGGGCCGAAATCAGCAGCCCTCGCTTTTGGATACGTCTCTGCATTTTAGTGTAAGGTATAATATCGTACTATAATAATAGATAGAATTTTTTTGGTATTATAACAATAACGATATTTACTTACAAAAATGTGGTTGAAGCACCATATTGTTCACTTGTACTAAATATAACCTTTCTTTTTAGCTTTTGAAAATCTATTATTTTATCGATGCACCAACTGTGGGAAAATGTACAAACACAGAAGTTCTTTGTCAAGTCATATAAAAAATGAGTGTGGCAAGAAGCCATGGCTTCAGTGTGAATATTGTGATTATTCAACGAAAATCAGGTCCAATCTTACGAGGCATATAAGCACAAGACATTTTAAATAAAATTATCTATTTTTTTCCTAAATTCCATGTGTTAATGTAGCCAAATTACTTGATGTTACCTTGTTAGAAGTTTTTCTGTGCACATTTTTTTATCGTAGAACTAACGACATATTACATGTCAAATAAATATAAAAAGAAAATTTGTTGTTTGATTTTTTCTTGGTACCCTAATAAAAAAAAATGTGTTTTGTATATACAAGATACAGAAACTACAAATTTCCTATCCCAAAAAAGTAGGATTTAGTCATACTGTACCATATTTAAAAGTTAGTAGTATTAAGAAAAATGCATCTTGGATATTGTAATAAAACTCGGTATCTAGGGGATTTCAATTTGAAAAGTTTATATTGAATGTTAATTTTAAAGTCTAAATAAGAGGGCATCAATAATTTAATTTTTCTAAAACGTTGCAATACAATAAGCATATAGTTATACAAAGCTAAAATCTACGGACAAATTCCGAGTCTGGTCACAGAACTCCCTTAACTCCTCTACTAATGTATTCTCGATAGTTCAATGAAAAAAAAAAATAGTAAGCGTAGTTTTTTTTTTTTGTTGTTAGGTAGTTTTTACATATACTTTATTTTACTATAACCATGTTGTGTTTTAGATAAACATGTTCACCAAACAAATAATTATGGTGCCTGCAAATGCATCGAATGTACGGAAAAACGACCAAAATCAGTAATGAGACGGGGAAGTGATGTTGAAAACGATATAAAACCGAATTTAATTATCCCAAAGGACGACAGTTTTAAATGTAAACACAGAAACTGCTGCTTCACAACCGATAGGCGGGAAGTTTTGATAATGCATATTTTAAACCATGATGATGGGCCTTAATTGGACCAAACGAAACGTTGTAGCGTCTAATATGCACAGATATTGTTTGATAATGATATTTGTTAAGATAGAAACAATAATTTTCTATAATTTAATATACAGGGTAGCCAAAAATTAACAGTACTTTAGGTAGTGTAAAAATATGTCCAGCATTAGGTGTCAAGAAACCTGTGCAGTGTGCAAGTTTCGGTGTATATTCTATATCTTAAAACTTTCTACAATATAAGCTAAAGACTTTAGGTAAAGTATTTTTGTAGGAAAAACCCCGTATACAGTTTTTATAGCCTCATCATCTCAACACAGTTTAGACTTTAAAATTAGTTTGTAGAGAGCCCATAAAAAAATATCCTACTTTTTATGTCAAATTCCTAAATCAAAAACTGTTACGGTTACCGATTCCTACGGTTTAGAAGTTCCAAAATGGCACTGCCAAATTTTAAGTACCTCTTTTACTTTTAAGTCTTATTATGTATATTTTTAGATGTGTATTTAGTGGTTAGAAATTATTTAGCCAGTATGAAAACCAATGATCTACCAAAAAATAAATTAGCAATCTTTGGTAAAAACTAAATAACGGTAAAAAATTCTACCAGGTTGTTCAATAAGTTTGCCGTTTGACAAAAATAGGATTTTAATATCAATAGTAATAATTTTCTTCTTATTAACCTTAAAGAACACTTTCAATTAAAGTGAAAAAAAAGCATCAAAAAAAAACTCCTCTAAAACTGTTCATATTTTAATTACTCTAAGCACCCTTGTACAATTCCTCTGTTAAATATTTTTATCGTACAAATAACTCAGTCACTCCGCTTTTAGCGCGAACACGCCCGAGGAACTCCGACAACCGTTCTCTCTTGCATCTCGTCCCCGCTGCAGACTAAAGAGATTTATTTAAGACTCTTTGTTTGACCTCCGGACAGTGCGGACGTGCGTAGAGGACTACAAAGTTCTTCCCGGAGTGGCGGCTAGAGGTGTCGTGCGAACGCGTTTACCTGTCGGGGATGAAGGAAAGATTCACGCTAAATTGACGGCATCTTTCTTCTGGATCTAAGCGCTGTGAACGAAGATTCCTATAAGCTGATGGTATCCTGTTTGGTGGTGAACATGAGGTATTTCTCAAATGGCGGGAAATAGATGGGCGTGCCATGGGAACTGTCAGTAGTGAAAGTGGAAGTTATACGTAACACCAGTAGCAGATCTTCGTTTGACAGGCGACAATTTATGCATTGCATAGATTGTTGAATTATTTGTTTTCTTTTTGGAATTTCTGGGAGCTACGAGCTCGAATATCCAGATTTTCCGCCGACGAAGCCCTGGAAAGCATAGTCCGGAAGGGGGAGAGTGGTGGATTGGACCTGAAGGGACCAAAACCTAGAAAAAAAAAGAAATAGAATAGAATAGATTTATTTAAGTGGCGTTTGTTGAACCCAGTGGATTAATTAAACGGTCAACGCTTACCTGCGAAAGCTACACACCTTAAATTCGAGGGCGATGTCGGCAACACTTTGATGTAAACAATTGCATGTGTTGCGGGACTGTAAAACTACTATAAGTTATTTGTACGCTAATATTACTGTTACACATTGGATATTTAGAGTTTCGGAAAGTCAACGATAATACTAAATGAGCTAATGAATCAACCCATTACATTTCAGAAAAACATAAAATGAAATCGGTAAAAAATCTTTAGGTTTTCCGATATTGAAAAGTAAAATTTGTCAAAAACGTCCTCTTAGATCAGAAATTTGATTAGATATTACACCTTAAGTTATTTCTTACCTTTGGATTTTACAGCAATTTCATTGATCAAATATCAACAATAAAGTCAAGGTTCTCTTTGAGACATCTACAGCACACGTATGGATTTAAGTACAGTGGCGTAGATAATTTTATTTCTTCCGGGAAGGGGGAAATGGTACAGTATTGGAGAAATGAGAGAGAGAGAGAGAGAGAGCGAGAGAGAGAGAGAGAGAGAGGGGGAAATGCTCAAAGTATATTCAAGAGTCGATTTGTGTGGCAAAAATTTGAAACAGTCCTAAAAAGGTGAAACACAGAAAAATGTCTCCCAACTTGCAAACGCTACTTCAAAACCTTTATCTGTAAGGACCCTTAAAATATTTTAAAGTTCCTTATCTACGCGTCAGTAAAAGAATATACTAATTTATACCTATACCTTTTATTTCTGGTATATTTAAACAAAGTTATTTAATACGAAAACTTTTGCTTTATCTGAAAAACCAGATGCGATAATTATATTTAAAATATAATATACAGGGTGATTAAAAGTTGTTAATATTTTGTTATTAATATTTCAAAAACCTTCGATTTTGTACCGAGGTCATCTTGTGATTTTGGGATGTTTATGAGTTGTTCCACAAGCCCTATAAATATTATCGTTTACTTTTCTGACACCCTGTATATAAATAGGATTTAACAGATCTATATAGATATTCCTTAAAAAGAACTATCATGATACGTTAGTATTTAGGCTTTCAGCTTTCGTGGATTGTTCAAAGATGAAAAAAACGACCACCCTAATTGCGCCATCTGTTATCAAACGATTAAACTTTTTGAATTAGTAGTTTTTTACTGGTATACTGACAATTCTGTATAGCAAATTATAAAATAGAAACCAATGCAATTTCTTAAGAAACGGCTTTAAATTTAATAAAAATCTGACTGACGATATTTAAAATAATTATCATAATACAGGGTAACGTCAAGGTATTACGAACTTTTAAATCATTCATCGAAACACAATATTTTGTAAATACCTTAATTAGGTAATTTTTTAGTATCGCCAATAGCTAGCTTTTACATGGTGAGTTTGTGATTAAGTATCTATAAGAAAGATAAAATAAAAAACGGGTTGAAATATGTAGTGTTAAAGAATCTCTTACACCTGTTGCTCTCGTAAGAGAAACTAGCCCTAAAATGACATACTTTATAAATTTGACGTTAAAGAACACGTTGAAATAGTTTGTCATTTTACACTTATTACATGTAGGTCATTTTACCCATAAAAGACAATTTATCAAACATGCTTAAATTTTAAGAGTATAAATATACCTATAATTATCATATTTATAAATAAACACAGTCAAGTTATTATGCTTCAATCAAATTATAAGAAAATGTGTAACAAAACTACATATTTATGTAACTTGCAAAAATACGCAAATTCTAAATTGAATAAAATTCTTTTGCGGTGGGAAAATCTCTTATTGTCTTGCGAGATTTGGGTGTTCTTCTGTACAGCAATCTTACTAATTATTTCATTAATTATAACGTATGTCCTAAAAGTTTTGGCACCCGCCTCAGTTGACGACAACATCTTGGTATACTAAGAAGCTGCGCTTGAGAGTATTTGGGGCACTTACGTCTCTTTCGATATTTAAGACCATTCCTCCTCAATTCCAACGATATCGTACTCTTAGAAGATCTGTATTGCCTAGCCAGAGTTTTTTGCTCTTCTCACCAAACTCTCTGACCTCTGTGCGGTAAATGCACGTGGTCTTCCACTTTTGGGAGATTCAGACATGGTATTCCCTGCTCGCACTCCGCTATTGTTCTATAAATGGTTCTGCGTGAAATGTTTTCATTCTGGAATATTCGACAGATTTCAGCTTTGGGTATCCGCCCAACTAACTTGTAGATAATTTTTCTTATTTCTAATTTATACGACATCTTAAAGCGAAAACTTCAAAATAAATAAATCTCAACTGACAGTAAATAAAGTAAATAAACTTTTTGTTTTCAAAGGCAACTTGATATTATTTTGTTTTTGTTAAAATTAAAGACAATGAGTTTTGTGCCAAAACTTTTAGGACATACGTTAGTACATACTCCAACACGTTTAAGAGGTGACTGCTAAAGTGGGAAATTTAAAAAATATGCAGTATGTCATTTTATCAAAATATGTTGTTTTAGGCTAGTTATACTTTAAAATTTTTGTATTACCATAATATAGTTTGGTTCTTTAGATCATTCTGTCCATACTAGACGGCTCCAAACACTAAGGCAGCGGCCTAATTCAAGCAGTGACGCGACTTACTTATTAATTTTGTAAACTTTGTCCATATTTGGAAGTGACTTTAAACACTATGGTGACATTATTCTTATGTGGGTGTAATTGTCTAAAGCAAAGCCAAACAATCAAAGACCCTTTTTTTATAGCAAATAAATGTATGTTTCCCGTGTTGTATAGGGTGTTCCTAATATAAGCAATCATTTTTTTATATGAATGTTTTTACTTTTGTAATTTTTATATTTGTACCAATAAAAACGTGATGAAAAGAACTGTTTTTAATTTTTAAAGAAGAATTTTAAACTTGTTAATAAGTTTTTAACTTTAGTTGAAAAAATATACTGCAAAAATTATTAGTGGGTAAGCACCACCTTAAAACACCCAGTATACTTTCGGATTTTTCTTTTATACATCCGGTGTATCATATCTTTATGAATATACTAAATATATTTAAACTTTTAACAATACTGACTTTATTATTGTAAATTAATCGTTTTTCTATGTACAGGGTGTTTTAAAATAAGATTTGGACTCGAAGGGTGTGATATTAGGAAAAAAGTACGATCCATTCCATGTATAGGGTGTTTTTTTTAATAAAAATAAATGGATTTCTTGCGTTAGTATTTAACATAAAAATTTATTATTTATTTGTTTTTATATCAGTAATTTGATTTTGATTTAATTTTGTATAGGTCGTTTCCAGTTTAACTCAAAATGAAGAACAAAATACGTGAATGGCTCATACGTTTCACATTTATTGCCAATACACACGAATTTATTATTAGTTTTTTTCAATTTTAAAAAATGATTAGTGAGAAAACAACTCTTAAAATCACCCGATAAACTTTATAATTTTTCCTTTTAAGCATCAGGTGTATCATATCTTACTGAATAAACTAAATATATTCAAACTTTTAACAATACTGGCTTTATTATTGTAAATTAATCGTTGTTTTTATGTACAGGGGTTTTAAATAAGATTTGGATACCATAAGGGTGTAAACTCTTAGGTGATATTAGAAAAAATGGTTTAAAATAATCCTATGTCCTAAACGTCTTAACTTTTGATATACTGGGTGGTAAGGTTTTAAAGAGTATATCTTGTTTTTATATGTATATTTTGTAATAATTACTTTAAAAATATATTTTTTAAATTTAATACACAATATTTCTTAAGACACATCTTTTCAAATGGCGTTCAAGAGAGATTTAAACTTTATGTTTTTAAAGACAAATATTGGATACCACTACTTTTCTCAAAACGAAAAATTAATTTATTAGATTAACATTTTATTTTAAAACACGCTGTATTTAAAATATCTTACTAGGTTAGGGGCACTGCTTTATACCATTTGGCTTTATTTTTTAATACAGCACTTAACCTTAACCTTATTTTTCCTCTATAATATATCTTTTAGGCTTCCTTCCGGTAAATAAAATTATAAATATGCAAGTGGAAAAAATATTTTGTGAATTTACAACATTTGAAAAGGTTTTTTAGTCCCATTCGGATGTGACAATACTACAACTGATTTTTACAAAAGCTGTGTGCAAAATTTTTGCAAATTTATTATTAAATATATTTTTTTAAATCTTTTTGATATTCCACTAAGGCCTATGCCTAAATACCAGAGTTCCGTGGGTGTCGGGTTATTAGATGTTTAACCCATTGTTTCCCCTATTCCAAGCACTGAAACATGCAAGTATGCATTTCACAGCACCTTTTAGACAACGCGGTAGTGCCACCACGGTCGTTATTTTTAAATAACTACTACCTAAATTTGTCTTCCCCGCTGGAAATCAAACCGGCGACCTCTGGCTTTGAAGATCAAAGCTTTGTCCACTGCGCCACGGGAGACAATATAATATTCACTATTTAAAAAAAAATAAGAGCAGTATTACATGTTTAGTTTAATATTTGTCACACAACTTCTCTAAATGTGAGTTGTAATTTGGTTTCGCCCGATTGTGCCTAAACATAACATACGTCCAACATTGTAAATTCACTCAATATTTTTTCAGTGTACGTAAAATATTTTATTTTTGTATATTTTAGCATTTAAAAGACACTGGAAATGTTCAAAATGTGACAAAGCTTACAGTTTAAAGTCGACCCTGTATAATCACGAAAAGGAGTGTGGAAAGAAACCCCAATTCGCTTGTACCATGCCACGTTGTGACTATATGACAAAGAGAAAAGGAAATTTGGAAAGACATATAAAGATAGACATGGTCCAAAAATAGGTTTAAGTATGGAAGACTTAGCTAGTATTTGGCCCGGACAGTATTAAGTAAACTAAAAAAATCACTGATTTTATATCTCGCCGATGTGTTTTGTTCTTATATTATGTTAGGTGGTTTTGTAGAAATCTAAATTGTTATTTTTAGTTAAGCTTTTCCAGTGGTCTTTTTTTTTTTTAATTTCGTGAACGTAACTACAGTACATAATTTTAAGTTCTGGAGTGGCTAAATGAAGAAAATATATATATATATATATATATATATATATATATATATATATATATATATATATATATATATATATATATATTCGAGAATCCTTTTGTGTGGCAAAAAATCCAAAGTGTGAAAAAAACATTTAGAAAGAAAGAGAACACCGAAATTGTCTCCCAACTTACAAACGCTACCTTGTAACCTTTATGTGTAAGGATCCTTAAAACATTTTTAAAGTTCGAGGAGGTAGTCACCCCCCCCTTCTCTTCCCACCTACCCACTTTATCTACCTGCGCTCTTTGTTTTGTTTTTTTAATTTTGTGGAAGGAGAACAGAGGCATGCGTTTCTTGTGCAAAAATTAATTCCCTGTATAATAAGTGACACTTGCCGAATAGGGTTTTCTGCCAATTTTAAGATTTTTAAAAAATTTTGGCTTACATGTTATCTCTTATTTGTTCCTAATAATAGTGTAATGGCGCAGTTATAAATAATTTAGTATTTTTTGTAAAAAATAAAAATTGTAAATTTTCGAAAGTTATTCACTCTTATTATGAACAATCGGCAACATGGTATAAATTTCTACATTTCAAAGGAGGAGTTCGTTGATTTCAAGTATATCTATCCTTATTGTTTTCTTATAAAATAGGCAAGACAGAGATAAACCGCTTTGAACAGTCCATGAAGGTCACAGTTCATTTCATTTGATACTCTTCTAGAATGTTATGTGATGCTATCCTTTAATTTTGTATAGTATAGAAAAAAGATGGAAATAATCTGTAGTGTGAAAACGAAGTTATTAATAAAATGAGAGGGTAAATAATAAATTGTTCTAGTATCTAAAAGACAAAATCGAGAAATATTTAGAAAAAATAGATTATTTCTGGATTTGTGCAGAACTTAAAAGGTAAGCATATAAATACATATAAAAGGCAGGGGCTGGTAAGTAAATCATTGCTAGTTAATGAGTTTTCATAAGCGCTGGCTGGTTAATTAAAGCTGTTTTTATCCTTGATAAAGCGAATAAAAACGGATATAACTAACCAGAACTAACAGTTTTGGGTAATGGTTAGTTCTGGTTAGTTAAATCTTTTTATAACAACGGCTTATATCTGTTCAACTTTACGCATCCGAGTTGTATATGTAGTGGATTTTTTTAAATAAAATTCAACGTGCCGTAAGTCACGGTCAGGTTAGTTCTGGTTAGCAAAGCGTTTTTTTTTAATTGGCTTTAACTCATTTTACCTATTTTACCCGGCCCATCACCCCTATTCAATTCTCGGTCCCGTAAGTTTATTAAGTTAAAATTAATTAAAAACGGGATATTTTGGATCAGCGCCACTGGTTTTTTATTAGGAAAAGGGTCTAAGATCAGTGAGTATCATTTATTTTAAAAAATTCATCAAAACGGCAAAAACCCTTTTTTCACAATATTTTTATTTAAAAAAATAGGACGAATTTACTTTTTACCTTTTTGACATAATATTCGATGTTGCCAATTGCTTTTACATTTTACTTGCTATAAATGGCGTTTTCGTAACCTGAATTTGTCATTTAGAGGTTATAAATTAAGTTTTTCATTTTCTTTTAAATTTCTTATTTTTTCATCAAAAATATTCGGAAAAAATATAATTTTTACTTAATTCTGTATGTGATCTTGGCAAACATTCACTCATTTTACTCATTTTACCCCGCCCAGCACCCCTATTCACTCCCCGGTCCCGAAAGTTTCTTTAGTTATAATTAATTAAAAACGGGATATTTTGGATCAGCGCCACTTGTATTGTATTTAGAAGAGGGTCTAAAATCAGTAAGTATCACTTTTTTAAAAAATCTTAAAAACGGCAGAAAACCCTATTCGGCACTCAGGGTGTTCATTTAAATACTTTCCACTCAAGTTATCTTCGAAACGAGACAGATTTGAGAAAATCGCCAGAAACACGTCAAGATATTTATTGGGGAACATATCACCAGGGCCACCACCCAAAATTCTTAAATGAAAAGGCGGGTGAAGTGATACATCATTTTAGAAGCTCCTGACAGGTGCTTTTTATAACCCTAGAATATGAAGTCAATATCTTCACTATTACAAATGGCACTTTAAAATTACCTAAATACCTGATTTGGATGGTCATATTTCCGAAACTAATAAAGTTAGATGTACTTAATGTGGTATTTTCTTAAAGCTCATTTCAAGATCTTTTAATGGTAAAATAATATACAGGGTTCTTAAATAAAAAAATATGTACTTTTTCTTCTACCCTGTATATAATACTACCAGTATCACCATTAAAAAGACCTTTAAAACAGCTTTAAGAAAACACACCTTAAGTACATCTAACTTTGTTAATTTCGAGAAATATCCATCAATCAGTGACTGACAATTTTAAAGTACCATTGCTAATAGGTGAGATATTGACTCTCATCTTAGGATTATAATACTCGTCAGAGACTTTAAAAATGATGTATCACTCATTACATCTAAGAATGTTGGGGTGGTGGTTAGGGGTAAAGGGACGAGGTCCAATTTTTGTAAAAACGTTTCCCCTCAATAAATATCTTGATTAGATTTAATCACTATATTGTCATAATATTTTATGATCAACGATAAAGAGTTCTTGTAACAAACAATTTCTATTATAATCGTGGTAAAAATCGGACTTACTGACAACTTAAATATTATTATAATTTAATATTTTAATTTATGACGTTTTCAAAATCTTTAATAGTTCATGACTTTCTTTGAGAGTTTTCTCTACAAAAGCAATCACTTTATTACCGTTTTTTTCACAAATGTCACAAACTAATTTTTTCACTAGATATTTTAAAATGATTAAACTTGTAAAACGTATAACACCATTATTACAATTATACGACTGAAAATAACAACTTCGAAATTCCGCCTACACATGGCTATTATAAGTCACGTGACATCGGCAAACGCGACAAACAAGAACGCAGACAGCTGCCGATAACGCTTCTCTTTCTTTCACCCTATATACAGCTGGACTATAGAGCGTCTCCCCTGTACCCATACATAATTTGTTAGATCACTTTGCAGGTAGAAAGTCTCACCAAAATAATATGTCTTTTTAAAAATCTTATTTTTTACTTATAAATAATAATACTCTATTAAAATTTCAACTTTCCTCTAATACATTTTTTATATATATTTTTGCACGCGCGTGGCAATGTTAAAAATTAAACCACAACATATTAAAATTGTATATTGCATCAAAGATATTTTCTGGAAAAAATATTTTTGAAACATTCAGAGGTTATGTGACAAGTTTTTATTTTACCTTAAATACCTAACCATTAGTCGCTGCCAGCTCTTGGACTTTTACAGTACTTGTAGCAGCTTTTACATGTAAAATAAAATTTTATCATGTTTTTCGCAAATTTTCGAAAAACAAAGAGTAATAGCGACCATGTCTGAAATCAGGACGCCTCTCCTAACTTTTGTATTGTTCGGCATTTTTTCAATAAAATTTAAGGTAAATCAACATAAACCAAACTGTCAGCAAGAAATGACCGAATGACAGATATAAATGTCAGTTGGCTGCCATTTTAAAAAATATTTGTATGGTAATATAATTGGTAATTTTCTAGAAACCTGCGGCAACTTCGATTTTGACAAAATTTGGTATTCGGGGTTTTTGGGGCGCTGATCACGATCTGAAAGAATTTTGGCGGAAACGTTTCGTTCTTGAGATATCCATCATCAGACTTGAAATTTAAACTAATCCTATTTTTACAATATTCCCTTCTTTTGCACACAATTCATGATTTAAAGCTAAAGTGGCACAAAATATTTGATTTTCACCTTTTAAAACCCCGTTTGTTTACGTATTTTACATTATTTTTGCATTAAATTGCATAGCTATACATTGAATCATTTCAATCCCAGTGTGCCATGAAGTTCTAGGTGTATGTATGGTTGCCGCATTATCAAAGAAAAGCCACGAAATTTAATGCAAAAATGATGTAAAAACGTAGAATAACGGAATTTTAAAAGGTAAAAATGAAATATTGTGTGACACTTTAGCTTTAAATCAAGAATTATGTGCAAAAAGAAGGGGGAATATAGTGAAAATAAGCTTAGTTCAAATTTGAACTTTGATGATGAATATCTCCGGAACGAAACGTTTCCGCCAAAAATCTTTCAGATTCGTGATCAGCGCCCCATAAAACCCCGTAAATCAAATTTCGTTAAAATCGGAGTTGCCGCAGGTTTCCAGAAAATTACCATATAATTTAAAAGGTGCGTCAATAAAAGAATATATATACCAGCCTTCATAAATTTACCAATGTCACCATAAATAAGATCTTTAAAAGAGGTTTTAGAAAATACCACGTCAATTATATCCATTTTAATTATTTTCGGAAATATGGCCATTCTAATCAGGTATTTGGGTAATTTTTAAAGTATCGCCCTTTGTGTAGTAGGTAAGGAATTTGACTTTATATTATGGGGTTATAAAGTACTTGTTAGAAGCTTTAAGGTAATATGCCACAGGACCCCCCTTTAAATGATTTTTTTTTAAATGCCGCCTTTAGCCACATTTAGATCTGTAATTTCTTGCCTTAAATTGAGTTATGTTCTATATTGGTTAGGCGGATTCATTTATTGGATGGTCTTCTTGTTTAGTACACGCCTGGAAAGAATGGGACCGCTTCGGTCCTGGTCCCGGGGTATACGAGCTGACCCTGTTCAGCCCTATTGACCCCTATGAACTGGCCGGTGGCCTAAAAATTATAAATAATAATTATCCTCTTGATTTTATAAATAATTGTTTTCTTGAATTTAAAATTCCAAATATAAGACAAAATCAAAATAGACCTATTACAAATTTATTTTTACCATACATTCCCGGACTATCAAATAATATTCAACGAATAGGAAATAAATTTAATATTCACACAATCTTTAAAACACGAAACACCATTAGATCTCAATTAACGAAAACAAAACCGTACAACTTAAATGAAAATACAGAAAATGTCATTTATAAAATACCTTGCGAATGCGATAAGTTTTATATAGGTGAAACTTGTAGACCATTAGCTAAACGCATAAAAGAACACAGATCATACATTAAAAACACAGAATTTCATAAATCAAAAATCTGCCAACACGCATTTGATAACAATCATAGAATAAACTGGGATGCTTCGAGCAGTTCAGCAAAGAAAACTTGTTCTAAAAAACGCAAAATCAAAGAAAGTGCGTATATATTATTAAATAAAGATAATTGTGTAGCATCAATTTCAGTTAATTTAAATAACACTTGGTTGCCTTTGCTCGATACTGAAGTATCTTCAGGCAAAACTAAAAATCAACTAACTTATTACCTTTTTTGTCTTACAAATAATAAATACACCAGTTACTTATGTCACTCATGACACATAATGTCAAACTATTTTCAGTTTGAGATACAAAAATAATCTAAATTTTAATCATTTTTAATTTAAATATTAGTTAATATTTTATTTTTATTTTTTAACTTAATTTTTTAATCTTGACAACGGTGGCAGACTTGCCACCGAAACGTCGTTTTTTAATTAGAATTTTTTGTTTTTTTTGGGGGTTTTTCTTTTATTTTGTTTCAGGCGACCGGCCAGTTCATAGGGGTCAATAGGGCTGAACAGGGTCAGCTCGTATACCCCGGGACCAGGACCGAAGCAGTCCCATTCTTTCCAGGCGTGTACTCAACAAGGAGACCATCCATTAAATTGGGTTTATGTTTTTTTTTATTTAAGTTTTTTAACTTTCATAAAAAATACCAAGGAATTCAAAAGTTAGGATGGGGGTTCTGACACGCATTGTATATCTAGCTTTGCATCTAGGGATCTCACTTTTTTTTTTTTTTTTTTAGACAAATATTGTTGCCCAAATTGCAAACGATACTACATGCAAACATGTTCTTTATACAGACATTTAAAATATGAATGTGGAAAACAGAGGTCTTTCAAGTGCCCCATATGCCCATATTCGGCAAGTCGTAAATTTACGTTAAAGCAACATTTTGGAAACAAACATGTTGGAACTGAATTTGATTTTTTTAAGTTGTAATGTTTTTTTCAAAATAAATGTGTGAAAAATTAGTGTCTAGATTTAATATCCCATTACCACTGGTGTAGATATTATTTTCTAATAAGTATATCTAAAAACTTGAACATGGGACACTCACCAAATATACGGGATGTCCAGTAAATCTCCGACAAACTTTGAGGGCTGATTCTTGAATGAAAAATAAGAAAAAACCTAATATGAACACATGTTCTCAACATTTTAATTTTTAAACTACAGAGGATAAAAAATATAAAAATTATTGTTTTTTATTAATAACTTCTATACCAATTTATACTATACATCAAATCATTTTTGACCTAAAAGAAAAAAAATAACTTTTTCCAGTGTCATTCATAGGGGGTTAAGGTAAATATTTATTAAGGAAAAATGGTACGCCACTGCATTTTTCTAAAATACGTATTTTTAAATTTCTATTTAGTTTGAAACAAGTTTAATCTTCTTATATTTTTAATTTGTTGTACGGCTTTGGCGTAAATAAATAAAAACCATTTTTGGGTATGGTCAAATCCCTATCTAATTAAATAAAAGCTTTGTTCGCGGGTCTAGTAATGAACCGATTCTGAACCAGAACCGAACTGGTTTAGAATTGTTTTAAAGCGCATGTCTCGTTATTTATTAGTTCGAAATTTTTATTTACCGCGAACGATTTTCTATACAGCTAAGGATGTATTTTAACCCAGCCTTTTGGTTAGAATTTTCATGGTTAAAATTGGATACTACACAATTTTTTTTTTATTTAAACAAAAGGTAAATTGTTCTACTATCGAAAGCCACTCGAGGTCTCTCGGCGGAAGACGAGGGATTCCCTGCTTCCTCTCTTTTTTAACATAAGTATGTGTATTTAACTAAAGATAAAATTCAAACAACAAAAAATGGTAAAATCTTGTAAAATTGTCTATATTTTTTAATTAAATCTATTATTTATTTTATTGCATACATACATTCATACGGAATACAATTAAAAATCCTTTGCTTATATACGCTCAGAATCACAAAAATATAAAAAGAATATTCAACAGGTATATTAACCCGCATAAAAAGTGGCCGAAATAAATAAACTGCAACACAACGGTTTATTTCTGTACCACAAAACAGAAAACGGGCGTACTTTTTTAAAATATTAACCTTAAACTCCTCATGGACGACTCACCCTGCAGTTCAAAACTAAGCTATTTAGGACATATGTATGTTTATTTTGTAGAATCTCCCCTTAAGGTTTGTTCGTTCAGTTACTTTGGTAAAGAAATTTTAATTTTGAAATATGAAGTAAAAGGTTGATTTTTGGATAATCCCCTTCCCTCCTATAAAAAATTCAGAAGCGAAACCTCCTTTTATATTTTTTAGTGAATTTAATCAAATTTTATCGACAAATTCTATTTTTTTTTATTATTTAATTTTTCAAAGGTATTTTTTCTCTACAATATTCCTATGCAAAATTTTCAGATGCCTTTAATTGAAAGCAAGTGAAATATTTTTAAAAAATTTGTGATTTGACAATAAAATTTGATTAAACTAACAAAAAAAGCATATAGGATCGACCTTTAAAACTTGGATTTTTATGGGGAACTCAACTTCTTTTGAAAATTGAAAATTTAAAATTTTCTTTACCAAAGTGTTTCTCTTAAGGCCACTGACATCTGGTATAAATTTGGTGTGAGTTCCATGTTCCAATTTTTAGATATAACCATTTAAACATATTATCTACGCCAGTCTCCATTCCCCTACTTTTTGTACAAATTTAAGCGATTGTTTTTTTAATTTCATAAAGTAGAAAATTTAGTTTGTATTTGATAACTTGTTGCCTGCATTTTAATACAGGGCGTACCAAAATAAAATGCTTTTCTTTAAGGGTTAAATCCTAAGGTGATTTTTAAAATAAAAGTTTTAATAAACATATTATGTCCTAAATGAGACAACTTTTAAGATAAAGAGGAATAGATTTAAAAAAAAATACATTAAAAAGCAATTTTTAATGTTAAGGATGTCCCATTTTGGTTACAACTACGGGGTATCTCAGTTAGTAATAATGATGGAACTTGCGGTGGTCGCGAACTTGAACAACTTTTTAGAAAACGATGGATTTTGTTACAAAGCGGTCATAGCCTTCTAAGTTTTTAAGCTACAGGCAGAAATTGAATAATATTGCATTTTTAGGTACCTCATGTATCTTAGTAGAATGACAACTTATCAAAAAGTAAAAACTGATTTTTATTTACTTTTACTTGAAAAGCAGTGGCGTATTCAGTACTTTTCTCAAATATTATTGGTTTTAAAATATTAACAAATGTAGCGTTTTTTAAATGTCAAAAACACCCTGTATATTTATCCGAAAAATAATGTACAAATATTATATAAAACTGTGAGTTTATTTAAATAAGACTCGACAAAATTTCATATTTTACATCCAAAATTTTGCAGTAAGCCACTTTCTTGAGCAAAATACAGGGTGTAACTAAATAAGTGTAAAACATTTAAGGAGGTGATTCCTCATTGAAAAATATGAAAAAAGTTCCTATAAACATGGGTCCGAAAATGCATACTTTCCAAGATACAGGGTGTTAAACTTTTTAAATAAAATAGGTTTTTGTAATTATCTTGAATACCCTGTAACCGATTTTCTTGAAATTTTTCAGTGTTATTTCTAGTAATAAGGGCCAAAGTTAGGCATAATTAAATTAAAATTATTAAGTCCAGTGGCGTCTCACGGGACATCTTATCGAAAATAATTGTAAAAAAATGTACGCCACTGACTTTTTGTAACTTTTTTATTTTTTTTTTAGAATAAGCAACTGAAAATACAACTTTTTATCTCTTGAAATTTTTTTGTATCTTGCTTCGTTTTCGAGAAAAAAAATAAAAACCACTTTATTGCATGTTTCTTGGGACGGAATTTTTGAATTTTGACGATTTACTGAGCAAAAACAGTTAAAGATAGAGCAAAATTAATTTTACTCTCCTATCTTAACTTTTTAAGGACTATCTAATGACATTAAAAAGTGAAGGTCAACTGAAGATTAAAGAAGGTGAATGTTGAACCTAAATGTTGGACACCCTGTATCTTAGAAACTATGCATTTTCGGACCTATGTTTATAGGAACTTTATTTTTAACCCCTAAAATTTATTTTAATTTAATTATGCCGAACTTTGACCCTTATTACTAGAAATAACACTGAAAAATTTCAAGAAAATCAGTTACAGGGTATTCAAGATAATTACAAAAACCTATTTTATTTAAAAAGTTTAACACCCTGTATCTTGGAAAGTATGCATTTTCGGACCCATGTTTATAGGAACTTTTTTCATATTTTTCAATGAGGAATCACCTCCTTAAATGTTTTACACTTATTTAGTTACACCCTGTATTATTGGTAAATAGCTGTTACTAAAAATTTTCTTTATTAATTGTTATTTTAATGTTTTTAACTTACACTTTTTAAAAATTGTTATCAACCACCTAATGAAAACTGATAATACCTACGAAATATTATAAAAGTTCCCTTTTTGACAATAAATACGCGAGAAGTAGTCCATAGTTCTGCTTTCTAAAGAGTATAACACAGTATTTGTCAATTTTGACGTTTATTTGTTGTTGCTCTAAAAACCAATTACATTTTCTAACGTGATGAAAAAATAATAACATATATTTTAAGAGCAGTGGCATACCATGTTTTAATGTTTTTTAATAGAGTTAGTTTATGTCCGCCGAACGCCACTGGCAGACAAAAAAATGTTGTATGTCAGAAAATGGCTCTTAATTAAATGTGTTAGAAGTATTATTAAAGAATGATAAAAAAATACCGCCCTGTATCTCAGAAGTTAGGACATTAGTGAGTTTGAACTATTCTACATAATAGTAGGGGAGCCCACGATGCTAAATGGAATTTACTGGAGCGTCATAGAGTCCTATTGGGTTCCAAAGCTTACATAATAAAAAAAGTTATATAATGTATATTTTTTCATCGATGGGGAATCACATTCACATCAACGACCTTCTCTCGTCCACAACTAATTCCTTTCATAGAATCGCCGACGATAACACCCTTCATTCCAGTTTTCAGGTTACCAAAACCCATCACTAAACCTTACTTGGAAAACAAACGCAGAGCGTTCCTGCGAAAGATATCTCTTTAATCAATATGTTAATTTAATATTGGAGTGGAGCGCCAAAAATCTCGTCCATTTTAATGCATCCAAAACACAATCATGTTTCTTGTCGCGAAAAGAGTCCTCAAATACTCATCCTCTACTTATGAGCGGCCAATTTTTACAGAGCAAAGACACCTTTAATCTTGTGGGCGTCACATTTGAAAGTAACCTTAACTGGCATAAACACATTGTATCTATAGCCACGGCAGCCTCAAAAGCTTGGATTTCTCTTTCGAGCCAAAAAGTATTTCTCCCTTCTAATTTATACACTTTATATGTGTCCCAAATCCGACCTCCCTTGAAATATTGTTCTCATATCTGGGGCATGGCGTCCCCCACAACCCTAAGCATTCTTGATTCTATTCAAAGAAGAGCTATTCGTCTCATT
The DNA here is from genome assembly GCA_014170235.1 of Listronotus bonariensis. Lineage (NCBI taxonomy): Eukaryota > Metazoa > Arthropoda > Insecta > Coleoptera > Curculionidae > Listronotus > Listronotus bonariensis. Next base: position 43,433 of record JACEGR010004232.1, read on the forward strand.
AATGATCCTTTACTTACAGAAATGCTTCCCTCTCTAGCCCATCGTCGGATTGTGGAACCTGCTGCCCGCGGAGGTCTTTCCCTTCCCCCATATCTTCAAGTATTTAAGTCCCGTGTCAACAAACTCCCTCTTACCTCGCTTAAGACACCCACGGTACGTTAGTATTTAGGCTTTTAGCCTTCGTGGTTTGTCCAAAGATAAAAAAAAGCAGCTATGGAAGATTTTTATATATGTCAAAAAATACTGTTGTTATTTCTGCTTGTGGAATTCATTCGGATCGTATGGGATTATATATTTTTCGTTATCCCTAAAATAATTTCTTCAAATTAAAAAAAATTAGTCACTCTAGAGAAGAACTTTGTGGTCCTTCGCTTTCTTTACGTCACTCTTAAATTATCCGATTAATGGAATATACACTGTTTAGCATGTAATTAACTCACCCTATCTTAATCGGACGCGCTTGACAATTTCTGATGGATATATTTTGTTTTTACAAGCGCCCCTGTATACGGGGATCATATTTGGTGGACGTATTAAATCGGGTACAAGATATCGTCCGATATATTATTCTGCCGCGCTGTAGAAACTTTCGGAATCCCCCCGTGGGCCCCTTTCATTAAGTTAGCCGTCAGAATTTACACCAATAAGAATAAGCATTTTATTTTGAAGCATCCTGTCCCGCTAATTTTATTTTTAAATTGTGTTTTTACTACGTATATCTAATTACTATTTTATAGCAGATTTGCTGTTACTGTTTTGTTATAAAAAATCTTATTTATGTTGTTTCTGTTAATATTTTCTACAGAATTATTATTTTTAGGCCCCGTTTTACTCATTGGTCACCCAATGGAGGACGACTCACCACCTCGTCGTTGCTTTCCATGCTCACGCTGCGGAAAACCGTATAAATCCAAGAAAGCCATGAGTACACACCTGAAATTTTCCTGCGAAAACAAACGTCAGTTTTTCTGCAGTGTATGTCCTGCAGCATATTTTTACAGCCATCATTTAAAGAGGCATATTAATCATCAACATTCCCACAATCTTGCGAATTTTGTTTCAGTACTTGACTATAGTAGCGATGACAACGTTGTTAAGATCAAGAGCAAGGAAACTTAGACAACACAAAAATTTCAATTGTGTCTTGATTACGTCAAAATTGAAAGATTTTTACCGATGTTTCGAGCTTGGTCTTAAGTAACATCTTCAGTCATCTGTAACGTATGTCCTAAAAGTTTTGGCACACAATATTTATCGTTTTTTTAATGAAGTAATTTATTGTTATTTGGGGCACTTACGACTCTTTCGATATTTAAGACCATTCCTCCTCAATTCCAACGATATCGTACTCTTAGAAGATCTGTATTGCCTAGCCAGTCTCCTCGTTGACATTCCAATCTAGTTTTTGCTCTTCTCACCAATCCCTCTGACCTCTGTGCGGTAAATGCGTGGTCTTCCACTTTGGGAGATTCAGACATGGTATTCCCTGCTCGCATTCCGCTATTGTTCTATAAATGGTTCTGCGTGAAATGTTTTCATTATGGAATATTCGACAGATTTCAGCTTTGGGTATCCGCTTAACTAACTTGTAGATACTTTTTCTTATTTCTAATTTATACGACATCTTAAAGCGAGAGAGAAAAGTTCTAAACAAATAAATCTCAACTTGACAGTAAATAAATTAAATAAACTTTTGTTTTTAAAGAGCTGACTTGATATCTATTTTGTTTTTGCATTAGGAAATTAAAGACAATGAGCTTTGTGCCAAAACTTTTAGGACATACGTTACTCTGTACTCTTACAATTTTGCATTATATCACTATTAATTTTTAAAAGTGTGTTAAACCACTACCAAACAAAATGTCTAGTCAAATTTAAAAAAATATATACTCATAGATTTTAGGAAATTATTTTAGAATATAATATTATTTTGTAAAATTTTTAAGTGTAATAAATGTGTGTCGTGTTTTGTTTTTAGGAATAGTGCCATTTAGTGTAGAGCTTTATATCCACCTAAATATTTTTATTTTTTTGCCGAAATAAATGATTTATTTAAAGAAAATTGTCCTTTTTTTTACAAGATAAGTATTTAGAGTTTAATTTTGTTTTAAACCTTACATGTTAGTGACATGTTGACAAAACTATACAGGGTGGTTTCAAAGTAAAAATAGAATATTTAAATTAACAGGTGAGCTTAAATATGTAGGTATACCGGGTACCCACGATATTACTTACCAAGCGAATCATTTTTGTGAGAGGTGTTAAACGATTTTAAAATTTTGGACGGATGTATGGTTCTATAGGATGCAGATTTCTGCTGTTTCAGAATTTATGTGGCACATCCGTTTTAACCGGAAGTGCTCTCAACTCTGCTATTTTTAATGAAACACCCTATTTAATTTTCTAATAATGAATTCTACAGGGAATTCCAAGAAAATACAACTTATTAAACTTATCTCATTTAATTTTTTAGCAAATGGTGTTCGAAAATGTCAGAGCAACCGCCATTTTTATGGATTTGTTAAAAAACAAATGGGGTAGAAAATGGCTAATGCAATTTTTTACACATATTTATTGATTCATATATCCTATCACCGTAAAATACAATTTCCGGTTTTACCGGAAGTGCCACAGAAATTTACTTTTGGCAGTAAAGAAAGTTAATAATTTAAATGATAAACCACTACCTTAAGCCTTAAATTTAAACTTGACACTTTTTACACTTTAATCTTTTCTGTTAAATATATCCTATCTCTAAACTGAATGATTTCTAAGTTAATGATAGTGTGAACACCTAGTATAAAAAAGTATACATTTGGGGAATTTTAAAAATATACATTTTTGGGAATTTTTCTAAATAAAGATATACGTGAGGTGTCAAGGTTTAAAAAGTATAAATTAAACAATTTTCTAGGTTACTCTTATAATAATAAAATAAAAACAATAAACAAACTGGGTCGCGTAGAAATGCAAAACAAACACTGGAAAATTTAATATTTAAAGAGGGGAGAAAGAAATTAGAGAGATTATTAGATAAGAAGTAGTTAGTGTAGTCAAGTATAAAGTTAAAGTTTTAGTTCATCTCCGTACGGGCTACCCCTAGTGGGGGTATGCCCGTACTAAATTTATTTAGTCAAATAAGTTAAGTTGGTTTTAAAAAAATGCAAAGTTTGTTTTGATGGTCCACCGGTTGTCATTGTCCCAAGAAGATAGTTCCATATGGTACATTGGTCCAAGTGACGTCAAGTAGTATTTCAAAATGTCAACGTCACAATAGTAAAACGTTAGAAAATAATATTTTCGTCGCTATTTTTAAAACAACCTAGCCTTTTACAATTAATATCTTAAAAGCTATTAGATTCAGAGATAGGATATAATTCACAAGGAAAATTGAGGAATAAGTGTTAAGTTTAAATTCAAGACTTAATATAGTGGTTTCCACTTATATAATTCAAGTTCTTTACTGCCAGAAGTCAATTTCTACAGTAGAACCGACAAACTATATTTCCACGGTGCGGTGGTAGGATATATCCTACCGTAGCCCCATAGGGCTCATTAAATATGTGTACAAAATAGCATTAAGCCATCATTTGTTTTTAACAAAACGATAAAATGGGCGGTTAACATGACATTGACAAAACGCCATTTTCTCAAAAACCAATTAAGATAGGTATACATGCATTTGCTTGGAACTGCTTGATTTGAGACTTTTTAAAGAAATATATAGTATGGTCCAATTTAAAAAGCAAAATTTAGAGCTCTTTCGGTTAAACCGGATGTGTTACATAAAATCTGAAACATCAGAAATCTGCATTCTACTCAACCATACATTGGACCAAAATTTCAAAGTCTTGTAACATTTCTCAGGAAAATGACATACTTGCTAGTTATTTCGTGGGCGTTCGGTATATAAAGTAGTAATATTATTTTGACCCCTCCTATGCATCTTTGAGAGATTGGGAAGTATTTACCGGACACCCTAAATAAAAGATTAATTTCAAGCTGGACATTTAAAAAAAAACGGGCTTTTTATATGACTGTTTATGTGTTTTTTAAATAATCTAATTAAAATGAAAATTTGAAGTTTTTTTGCTAAATTATTTAACTTTTTTTTGAAAACTTCTACTTTGATACTTGTATTTGTTTATTGTATGGTATGTAATTTTTTATTTATTGCTAAATAATAATATTATTTTATGTAATGTTATTTTTTAATTATTGTTACAAAATAGTTTTAAATTTCATTTAGGTTTTCACATGTATTAATGCGATATTTGTTCTAAAACCTACAAATATAAACAAAGTCTACTTCGGCACAAAACATACGAATATAACATAAGTCCCACCATCACTTAAAATATTTGTAAAATTTCTTTTAAATATGCTTTCCATCTACAAATAAATCATATACTTACGTGTTCATAAAAAGGAAGTGTTGAAAAAACTTTGATAGAAACATAAAAAATTAGTACTATTAGTTCCCTACTTAATAAGATAGATAATTAAGAAATTGAAGGGAGGTGAAAGAAAGAACCTTTGAAAACAACCCTTTCAAATGAAAACTGCAGGTGGTAAAATTTGTTTTCTTAACAATACTATTAATTTAAAGGTGGTAGACAATGTTATGTTTTGAAAATATGCCATTAAAACGGTTTCGGTTATTTGAAGAATTGCGTTCGCATCTTTCCAAATACCAAATATGCCATACTCCCGATCATACTGTTGCCCTGATTTAACTGGCAAAGATTTTCGGTCGCTTTTATGGCCTTTTCTCTTATATTTTGTGGAATTTCTTCCATTTGAGCAAATCGTTAAATAAAAATGCCAACTGACTAACTGATAGAAACTAATAATGCTACTTTCTTGGACTTCCATTGTCTTTATTTTTAACTGATACACGACGTTTTGGACGGATATTCCTTCAACCGTTTTCAAGTAATAACTGTTATCACTTGAAAACGGTTAAAGACACTATTCGAAACGTAAAAATAAAGAAAATGGAAGTACAAGAAAGTAGTATTATTAAATACTATTAATGGTACACATTAAAATCGCTTTCTTTTTAAATTGTTGAAACTTTTTTGTGTTTTTCTATATTTATCATATGAGTAAAGCAGTTAACTGTTTTCTGTTGTCTACAAAAAAAAATAGAATTGTTTTAAGAAACCCTTTTGGAGATATTTATTAAAGGTATTTATTTTATTTTTACTCTTCATATGTTGCTTTTTATTTATTTGCTTTGGTGCTGTTTTTCATTGGGGTGCGTTAACTGTAACTAACTTTTTATTTTAGTAATATTTTTGCTACAAAGTGGTATACTTAAAGTTTATATATACAGGGTGTCCCGAAGGGTGAGGTCAATAATAATAGGGGTAATAGAGTGAGCCAAAATAACGTTAATACTATATATATATATATATATATATATATATATATATATATATATATATATATATATATATATATATATATATATATATATATATATATATATATAAAATCTATCGCGCTTTGTTAGGGAGATATTGACCTTCAAAGTTGGTATAAGAAAAAACCTATTTCAATTATAACTTTTAAACTGTTGCCACAGTACCAATGATATTTGGGCTACTAAATAACCCCATAACAATGCTTCTTTTCATAGGTAAAGGGCTGTTAAGTAAGTCGGAATTATACAGGGTGCGACGACTTTATTTTCATTTAATGTATGCATTTTTAACACAGGCGACTAATTCGACATTTTGCTTTGACTGTTTAATTCCTTTATTATTGATTTGGAAAACAAACGCAGATCGATGCAGATATCTCTTTTGCAGGATCTTAATTTAATATTGGATTGGGGCGCTAAAAATCTCGTCCATTTTAATGCATCCAAAACACAATCATGTTCCTTGTCGCGAAAAGAATCATCAAATACTCATCCTCTACTTATGAGCGGCCTATTTTACAGAGCAAAGACACCTTCAATCTTGTGGGCGTCACATTTGAAAGTAACCTTAACTGGCATAAACACATTGTATCTATAGCCACGGCAGCATCAAAAAGCTTGGATTTCTCTTTCGAGCCAAAAGTATTTTTCCCCTTCTAATTTATACACTTTATATGTGTCCCAAATCCGACCTCCCTTGGAATATTGTTCTCATATCTGGGGCATGGCGTCCCCCACAACCCTAAGCATTCTTGATTCTATTCAAAGAAGAGCTATTCGTCTCATTAATGATCCTTCACCTACAGAAAGGCTTCCCTCTCTTGCACATCGTCGAGCTGTGGGGGATTTATCGCTTTTATAGGTACTTCCATGGCTTCTGCTCTGAAGAATTTTCCAGTATAGTTCCTCCACTTACGGTTCCCAACAGAGAAACTCGTGGTTCCGCGCGTATGCATCCCTATATGGTCCAACTGGACAGGCCCCGAACTTCTCACTTTGTTCGTTCTTTTATCCCTAGAGTTTTTAGGTTGTGGAACCTGCTGCCCGCGGAGGTCTTTCCTTCCCCCCAAATCTTCAAGTATTTAAGTCCCGTGTCAACAAACTCCCTCTTACCTCGCTTAAGACACCCACGGTACGTTGGTATTTAGGCTTTTAGCCTTCGTGGTTTGTCCAAAGATAAAAAAAAATAATAAGGTATATCCAATAAATCTAGGTTTAAGCGAAATGTCGAATTTGTCACCAGTGTTAAAAATGCCTACATTAAATGAAAAATACTCGCACCCTGTATAATTCCGACTTACTGAACAGCCGTTTGCCTATTAAAAGAAGCTCAACCATAAGCTTATTTAGTAGCTCAAATATCATTGGTACTGTGGCAAAAGTACAAAAGTTATAACTGAAATAAGCTTTTTTTATACCAACTTTAAAGGTCAATATCTCCCTAACGAAGCGCGATAGAACTTTTTTTTATATGAAGTACTAACATTATTTTGGCTCACTCTATTATCTCTACCATTTTTAATCTCATCTTGCTGGACACTCAGTATAATAATATCTAGTTTTCCAAAGGTATAAATACTAAACATACCACTTTATTTATTTATTTATTATTTATCGTTTTGTTTTTTTTTGTTCAATTTTTAGTTAATCCTCGGATTCCAAATTTCATTTTCTACGAACCTCAAGAATTCGTATGCGAAACCTGCTACAAAACGTACGCTAAAAATCAACCATGGTGCGTCACATGAAGTACGAGTGCGGAAAACTACCTAGATTTCGGTGCGCAAAGTGTGGATACAGGGGCTACCAAAAAACCCATGTCGAAAGACATTTGTTACGGAAGCATGATATTGCTGCCAAAGAGGATATTAACAAAAATATTATTGTTAGTAATACTTAATTATTGTTTATTTTAAATTTTGTTTTGTTGTGTTAGAGTTTATTTTGCTTTTTATTTCTTAATTTTACAGAGTTTAAAGTTTATTATTAAAACCTTTAACGTCATGGTTACTTTATTTATTCGTAAACATATACAGGACGTTTAAAAATTATTAAAAACGTTACAATTTTTAAAAAATAAAAAAGTCTATACAGGGTGTTCATTTAAAAACTTTCCACTCAAGTTATCTTCGAAACGAGACAGATTTGAGAAAATCGCCGAAACACGTCAAGATATTTATTGAGGGGAACGTTTTTACAAAAAATGGTGGACGGCGCCCTTTAACCCTTAACCACCAGGGCCACCACTCCAAAATTCTTAAATGAGAAGGCAGGTCGAGTGATACATAATTTTAAAGCTCCTGACGAGTACTTTATAACCCTGGAATATGAAGTCAAGATCTCCACCTATTACAAAATGGCGGTACTTTAAAATTACCTAAATACCTGATTTGGATGGCCATATTTCCGGAAACTAATAAAGTTACATGTACCTAATGTGGTGTTTTCTTAAAGCTCTTTTAAAGGTCTTTTTAATGGTGATACTGGTAGTAATATATTTTTTATTTAAGAACCCTGTATATTACTTTACCATTAAAAGATCCTTAAATGAGCTTTAAGAAATACCACTTGTACATCTAACTTTATTAGTTTCAAATATGACCATCCATCAGGTATTTAGGTAACTTTTAAAGTACACCATTTTGTAATAGAAGATACTGACTTCATATTCTAGGGTTATACAGTACTAGTCATGGAATTTTAAGATGATGTATCACTCGACCCGCCTTCTGTATTTAAGAATTTTGAGGTGGTGGCCCTGGTGGTTATAGGGTAAAGAGGCGCCGATCCAATTCTTTGTAAAAAACGTTCCCTCGCAATAAATATCTTGACGTGTTTCGGCGATTTTCTCAAATCGGTCTCGTTTCGAGAGATTAACTTGAGTGGAAAGTTTTTAAATGAACACCCTGTATAAGCATGCCTCAAAAAATGTTATGTAACCAATAAATATGGTGACAACAAACAGTATCGTTAGAGAGTAATCGTTTTTTAAATTTGCATTAATTTTTGACTACAGTGTATATATTATGTGTAAATTTACATGTATTTTGTTTTTAAGTTAGGTTAAAATTATTATTTAAAAATATTATAATTGGGTATCAGCAATAAATTTTAGTAATAGATGATAGGCAACTAATAATATTAATATCTTTTATTATCGATATTTCTTTTCTAGGTCGATATTTTTCTTATCGATTTAAGCTGCTAATTTTAAACAATAATAACATAGCTAAGTTGTTAAATAATTAATTTTCTTTATTTCATTGTTAACACATTTTTTTGCCCAAAACAAATTATTTTAATAAAGGCAAAAATATCAATATTTTTAAGACAGTTAGGTATATTTGCGCAAAATTGATACGAAGTGTCGACGTTATGTTACATCACTACTTTTAAACCTTATTGTTTTGTTAATTTTTTAAAGTATATAGTAAATTTGTTTTAACTAATTATTATATGATTTTTATTTTGATTATAATTGGCCTTTATATTAAGATTTTTGTCAAATTCTTTATTACAAACAGGGTGTTTGAAATTTAAAACAAATATTTTAATGGCACATTTTTAAGGTCTTAATTAGCCTCTTTTTTAACAGAAAACAACCCTATATTAAAAATGTACCCCTTTTAAGCTGCAGCCATCGTTAGTTGCGTCTCCCCCCCAACAAAAGATACAAATTAAAATGACATACACCACGTGGTTATTCAATACAAAACCAAAATTTCAGCCTACTCCCTTGTGTTTATTTTTATTATTATTAATCGTAGGCATTTGTTTCTTTTGTATTTAAAGGAGATTTTCTAGAAAGCCGTTTTTTGAATTACAAAAATGCAAGAAACAAAATATCTGGATTAGTCTGTGGCCGAGGTGTGGGTGTAGCTTAATTAATGAAAAAATGGCGAACTCATAAATTTTATTTAATATCATTGTTTACCTTCTTTTAGCTTTCCCTAAAATAAGGTTTTAACCATATTTAGGACAATAAATAAATATACTGCCTAAAGTAACAAAGAAGTGCAAATTTTCATGAGTTTTAATGTAAACATCTAGCCACAGTTCCAAATAATAATTTATTTACATATTGGAGAAGTAGTCCATAATGCTGTGGCGTTGTAATGTAATCAACAAATAAAACTACTGTCTTTCACCACTAAATGCTCTTTATTCTATGTCAGTCATTCAAAATTTCAGGGGGACATGTTTCGACCATAGAGATGGTCATCATCAGCCCAAAAAAGGAAGTGAAGAAGTCCTCAAAAGAGATTAGAAAAAGTTTAACATTTGAAAATATAAAAGATGAAAAAATGGGGTTGCGTTAATGGAAAAAGCCTACATTTGGTGGTGGTTATTTAGAACAAGACAAAATTGTTTGGGCCCAAACAATGGTTACATTAAGCTTTGACTAAGTTAAAGTTAAATTAAAATTACATATTCCTAGACTTCTTAAAAACTAAATATTTCGTAAGGATTCTTAAGAAATTCTTTTCTTTTCCTTTTCATTCTATATTTTTCAAAAAATTATCCCAGAAAAACTCAAACGGCACGTGCTGGTGGAGGATTTTCTAGAACTAGATTATTTACATATGTTACGATGGCTGTAGCTCGTAAAGATTACATTTTAGGGCACATGTTTATAGTGGCGTAGATAATTCTATTTTCTAAGGGGGAGAAGTTAATGGAATAAATTCCCTTTAGAAAAACCTATTTACTAACTTTATTTGTACTAAAGAATGGTGTTTTGTGCATAAACAATTTAAAATCCAAGAAAAGGTCTGCCAAATAACAAACGCTACTTAAAACCTTCATTTCTAAGGACCTTATAAAAAATGTTTTAACCTTCCTGAAAAAGGAAATTACCCCCCTTTTACCCCCTCCCCTTATCTACACCAGTGCATGCTTATAGGAAATTATGTGATAAGCAGCTTATGGGTATATTATGTGATAAGCACGGAATGTTAGTTATTTTCTACGAGTATGACTTTTACAGTACAAGCCGCGCAAGAGCGCTGTAATTTATACGAGAAGAAGATTATTTCGTGCGTGTTGCATACTATTCTTTTTCTACGACAATTGATAAAAGTATCACTGGAAAACATTTTAAAGAAAAAATAGTCTTGTTTCGACCTTAAAAATACGCCCCTGTATGTAGTATTTTACGTATAATAAGGTTTCTATTTTTAGAACAAGCCAAAAAGTTTGAATGCATCAGATGCTACAAAAGGTACAAGAGAAAAATTCATCTGACGTACCACCTCAGACACGAATGTGGAATCGCACCCCAATTTGTGTGCAATTTTTGCCAAAAGGCTTTTCATCGAAATTCTTCTTTAACTCTGCATTTAAAAGCAGTTCATTTTAGAACATAAGAAAAGACGAAAAATTACTTTTATTAATGTGGAATAAAAGGAAATATTAAATCTCTTAGTGATAGATATTAGCAAAAACTAAATGGTTAAGCCCCACATAGACGGTCTGTGGTTTGCCAAATCTGGTCCGATCTACCATACGCAGTTCGTGGACCGCAGTCGCCAAGATCAGATTTTCCAAAATTTGGTCCGACATCTAGCAAATCCTAGGTCGTGTAAGACTCGGGTTACATGGTCAGTGGTTTGCCAAATTTGATCTGGCATCTTGCAAACCACGGATCGGGTATCATAGCTGTCTAAGATGGTCTGCCGTTCGCCGAATGTGGTCCGCGGTTTCCCAGGCCAGGTTTTCTAAATTATGGTCTGATGTTTGGCAAATATATATTTTTCTTATCGATTTAAGCTGCTAATTTTAAACAATAATAACATAGCTAAAAGTTGTTAAATAATTAATTTTATTTATATCATCGTTAACACATTTTTTTGCCCAAAACAAATTATTTTAATAAAGGTAAAAATATCGATATTTTTAAGACAGTTAGGTATATTTTCGCAAAATCGATACGAAGTGTCGACGTTATGTTACATCACTACTTTTTAACCTTATTGTTTTGTTAATTTTTTAAAGTATATAGTAAATTTGTTTTAATTAATTATTATATGATTTTTATTTTGATTATAATTGGCCTTATATTAAGATTTTTGTCAAATTCTTTATTACCAACAGGGTGTTTGAAATTTTAAACAAATATTTTCATGGCACATTTTTAAGGTCTTAATTAGCCTTTTTTTAATAGAAAACACCCCTATATTAAAATGTACCGCTTCTAAGCTACAGCCATAGTTAGTCGTGTCCACTTGCCAACAAAAGAAACAAAAATGTTTTAACCTTCCTGGAAAAGGAAATTACCTCTTCTTATCTACGCCAGTGCATGCTTATAGGAAATTATGTGATAAGCAGCTTATGGGTATATTATGTGATAAGCACGGAATGTTAGTTATTTTCCACGAGTATGACTTTTACAGTACAAGCCGCGCAAGAGCACTGAATGTCATACGAGAAGATTATTCCCTGCGTGTTGCATACTATACTTTTTCTACGACAATTAATAAAAGTATACTGGATAACATTTTTAAATACTTTTTTAGATTTACATATATTTATTAATATAAGCAACAATTTTATTGTACCCGATTTGTAAAAGAATATTTGTCTACCAAGGCAGCCGCCATATTATAGCCTACTGCGAATTTTTGATCGAATGTGATTGATTTTATTATTAGTTGATTTTACGTGCCTATAAGGTATGTTCATATGTGACTAAAAATAGTGACCTTGGCTGAAGAGTCATATTTAAAAAACGAGGTTATCAAAAACATACACAAATTACCCTATTTATGTACATTTAAAGCATATTCTGACGGCCATGGGTAATGGATATAGGGTAATGAGCGTAGCTAATGGCCGTCGGTAATGAATTATATTACCTGTTTAAAGTCACACTAATAATGTATACGTTTTTTAACAGTGGTTAAGAAAAATAGTCCTGTTTCGACCTTTAAATATTTGTAGTAAACTATGAAACACCCTGTATGTAATCGTATATGTATAATAAAGTTTCTATTTTTAGAACAGGCAAAAAGTTTGAATGCAGCAGATGCTTCAAAAGGTACAAGAGGAAAATTCATCTGACGTACCACTTCAGACACGAATGTCGAATCGAACCGCAATTTGTGTGTAATTTATGCCAAAAGGCTTTTCATCAGAAATTCTTCTTTAAATATTTCTAAAGATCAGAATGAGCCAAGAAAGTCAGAAGCTCATTCAAATCGAACTAAACATATTTTGGAAGATGTCGGGACTGCTAATCGTCGAAGATGCTGCTTTTGCTATTCAAAGATATCTAAAGAAAAAGGAAGGTCTGCTGCATCCAAAAATTCAGCACAAAGTAGGTGGAAGTGCATTCAGTGCGATAAGTACTACTGCGTGACATGTTTCACCGAATCACATGTTTGTTTGAAAGATTAATTTAGTTTTTAGACAAGCTAGGATTATATTACCTTATGTACCATTCTTGTTTTCATTTATATAAGAATTCCTATGATTTTTCGCAATAAAATCCTTTGTAACAAAAAAAAAGGGTTTGTGAGTTCAAGAAAAATTAAAAAATAGGCATTTACTTTTGGTAAAAAAGAAAATTGCGTAGGCTAAATACATTATTTTATTCCCCAGGCCACGCTCTTTCAAATACCATTAATTTATATAGCTGCTGAGAATCATCCGTGAGCCACAGAGCGAAATACAATAGATTTTATATGAATCACGGATGCTTCACGTGGCTCAAGCAAATATGTTACGTGCGAGACACACTTGATTCACATGGCAGTTAACGTGTTAATGAAAAACAAAAGAACAATGAATCCCGCAGTAGCAGTTCCTAATATAGCCGGAGAAGGCTCAAGTAACCAACCTTTCAACGAGACTCATGATTTATCATTTCCCCAAAATGTAAATGAAAATAATTTAATTTCGGACACCATAGAGGCGGTTATTCAACAGTATCGTCTGGACTGTTCAGATGAGGATGAGGAGTTGTTTCCAACGCTGATGTGGCAAGAAGTTACTGGACAATATCTTAAGGAATTTCCGTTTGATATTCCTGAGAGTGGTGTTGTAAATCATTTATTTGAGCATATTGACAAGTCTCCTGTCTTTTTCTTCAAGCTGATGGTGGATCAAGATGTTGTAAATAACATTGTAATGGAAACTAATCGTTTTGCCTCGCAAAAAGAACAGTCAGCAATCCTAAAATGGTCTCGTATAAACAAATGGAGAGATACCAACTCAGAAGAGATTATGACTTTCATAGGTCTTCAAATTTGGATGGGCTTACTTCGTGCACCTAAACTAGCAGATTATTGGTCAAAAAAGAAAATTTATTTGAACCAAATTGTGGGAGTGATGTCCCGTAACAGATTTGAGTTGTTGTTGGCCAACTGGCATTTTCAAAATAATGAAATGGCTGATACCTCTGACAGACTGTATAAACTTGGGCCCCTTTTGGACCAACTAAGAACCAACTTTCAAAAATTTTATATACCCAAAGAGCAAATATGCGTCGACGAAACGCTTGTCCCTTTTCGTGGAAGGCTAGCTTTCATGCAGTATATCAGGAATAAAAGGCACAAGTTCGGCGTAAAACTGTATAAATTATGCCTTGAAGGAGGATATACATACGATATGAAAATCTATTGTGGAAAGGAAAAAGTCGAGGGTTCAAGCGTACCGACGAATGTTGTTATGAATCTATGCGAACCTCTTTTGGACTGCGGACGATGCATCTACGTAGATAATTATTATACAAGCGTGGAGCTTGCCCATAAGCTACTAGAGAGAAAGACGCACTTAGTAGGTACACTAAGAAAAATCGCAAAAATAATCCCAAAGATGTAATAAACAAAAAGTTAAAGAAGGGCGAGTCATACAGTCAGGAGAGTAATACAGGTGTAGTGATAACAAAGTGGCAAGACAAAAGGGATGTCCTTACTCTATCTACAAAGCACATTGGCCAAATGGTTGCAGTTCCATCACGGCGTAATGCGGCTGCAGAAAAACCAGATGTTGTTGCTGACTATAATACGTGCAAAGCCTTTATTGATTTGTCAGATCAAATCAAAGCATATTCCTCAGCATTGAGAAAGGGCATGAAATGGTATCGAAAAATAGCTGTGGAATTACTGTTGGGAACGGCTATGGTCAACGCATACATATTGTTCAGAGTAGTAACTGGGCAAAAAATGACAATCACAGCATTTAGAGAAGAAGTTGCTACATCTCTCTTAACTCTGCATTTAAAAGCAGTTCATTTTAGAACAGAAGAAAAGACGAAAAATTACTTTTATTGATGTGAAATAAAAGGAAATATTACAACTTTTAGTGATAGATAAAACTAAATGGTTAAGCCCCACATAGACGGTCTGTGGTTTGCCAAATCTGGTCCGATCTACCATACGCAGTTCGTGGACCGCAGTCGCCAAGATCAGATTTTCTAAAATTTGGTCCGACATCTGGCAAATCCTAGGTCGTGTAAGACTCGGGTTACATGGTCAGTGGTTTGCCAAATTTGATCTGGCATCTTGCAAACCACGGATCGGGTATCATAGCTGTCTTAGTTGGTCTGCTGTTCGCCGAATGTGGTCCGCGGTTTCCCAGACCAGGTTTTCTAATTTATGGTCTGATGTTTGGCAAATTACAGGTCGTGTAATACGCCCGTCTGTGCCAATCTGGCGTCCGACATCTGTGATCCACTGTTTCCCATGACTTGTCGGTAAAACTTTTAATCTTTGATGTCTGGTTTGTGATGGTTTTGGTGGTGCGGTCTGTATGGAAGGAATTGAAAAATTATTGTTTCCTATATATTTTTGGATTTTTGGATAATCCACAAAGGCTAAAAGCCTAAGTACCGTGGGTGTCTTAAGCGAGGTAAAAGGGAGTTTGTTGACACGTGACTTAAATACTTGAAGATTCTTTTCTGCTATTTCTATCGGAATTAAAACGCTCTTCAAAAGAAGGTCTCTTATATGTTTCAAAAAATTAAATTCAAAACTATTTTTTTTAATTTCTTTGATCTTTGACCTTGAATAACTTTTTAAACGTTAGATTTATTCAAAGAAAATATTAGAAACCGTTTTTTTCACAACAAACTTTTTAGAGTTTTTGCTGTATAATTAACGAATGGTGAAATAATAATTTTACATTTTTTTCCATATGATGCTCCATTTTTATTTTTGTTTATTTTATAAGAGTGTACACAAATACCTAGAAATTAAGCACAAAGAGTAGTAGCAATAACTTGCTTTCTTTTCTCCATGCTGCAACGAGAGACTGAGTCAACTTGCTGGCTTCCAAAATATTTGCATCGAACTAGCAAACCACAGACGGCAAACCACGGATTGTTTTGACACTACAGCGGATTATCGCAGAATCAATACAGGCCATAGCAGACGGCAGACCAGTCTGTAGTCTATCAAACCACTGACCGTGTAAGCGGGCCTGTAGATGTAAAATATTTGTTCTGCCTGTATTTAAATACTCACAAATGGATATTATCCGTAGTTCTAGTTATTTTATAGCATATAGATAGCTGAAAATACTTTCATCATCTTTACTAGGCCTTAGTATTATAGCGTGGACTAATATGGACGTAGCCCCTTTTCTTTGGTTGCCAAGATCAATCCAATAAATTTATCTTACAAACATGGTTTGACACTATTCGATGGTAATTGTTTGGGTACACGCCTCAATCTAGGAAAAATGGGACCTCTTCGGTCCTGGTCATGGGGTATAGCGAGCTGACCCTGTTCAGCCCTATTGACCCCTATGAACTGGTCGGTCGCTTGAAACAAAATTAAAAAAAAACCCCAAAAATCCAAAAAATTCTTATTAAAAAATTCGACGTTTCCGTGGCAAAAGATGATGAGTTAGTTGATTTTTAATTTTCCTGTATGGTATCAGGAAAATTAAAATCAACTAACTCATCATCTTTTGTATTATAAATAATAAAAACGCCAGTTATGTCTATCACTCATGACACTAATGTCATAAATATTATCAGAATTTCCTAAAGTTCAAAGCCTAAATTTTAAGAAAATTTAAACTTAAATATTAGTTAACTTTTAAATTTTTATTTTACTTAGTTTTATCTTGACAACGGTGGCAGATTTGCCACCGAAACGTCGAATTTTAATTAGAATTTTTTGGGTTTTTTGGGGGTTTTTTTATTTTGTTTCAGGCGACCGGCCCAGTTCATAGGGTCAATAGGGCTGAACAGAGTCAGCTCGCTATACCCTATGACCAGGACCGAAGAGGTACGATTTTTCCTAGATTGAGGCGTGTACCCAAACATTACCATCGAATAAATGAATCCGCCTAACCAGTATAGAACATATCTTCAGTTCATGGTTTGACACGACACATACTTATTCAAAATGGTAAAAAACTATAAATGCGCGGTGTAAGAATATTGGAAAGCCTATACAGGGTGGTCCCTAAGTAAAGGGCCAAAATTCAACTGAAGGAAGTACCGGACTATGCGAATCAGCCCATAGTCCGATAACCGAAATATGTCAATTTTGAGACTTATGGTTTCGCGACTGTAACCTTTGACAATTTTAATACAACATTTGAAATTTGCATGTAAAAACATTGTGGTAAACTTGTCCGATAAAAAAGTGACGCGTTTGCCCATACGACCCAAAATCTATCAAAATTGACATGCTGCGTTAAAGCGCCGCTTCCATATATGGCGGTATGGATATTCGTGGTAGACTAAATATGTTTTAAAAAGGGTTATTATCATGAAGTATATTTCATTGCTGCCCAGGCACTACGAGCCGGTATTTTGTGCTTAGTTGCTTCAATAATTACGATGTTCCCAATATCTTAAAATAAAAGTCCCTAAATATTAAGGTGTCATTTTTAGAAAGCAGAAGTAATTTTATAGTAGGGGAACCCAACCACAAAAAAAATGTTTTATGCTGTATACCTTTTATCGGTGGGGGAAGCAGTTATAGATTTTTAAATATGTCAAAAAAATACTGTTTTCCTACGACCACTTGTGAAAATAGCAAATAGCACACTGGTTTCATGCATACAAAATGCGTTATATCACACTAGTGTTGCAAAGTATAATATGTATCATCGCTGTCATTGTTTAAAATAAATTTGAGTTATCAGCCTGTTAATGGGATTTACATTGATAAACCCATGCAATATTTTGAAATGAGGACCTTTTTGAATTCTAAAATAATGAAAAGCTTTTAGGTAGGTGATTTTTGATATAAATATATTGTTAAACAGTATAATATGTATAAACAGTATAATATATCGCAGTAAGGAAAGTATATATCACCCTAGTGATGCAAAGTTTTTAAATGTTTTCTTATTTTTTCTGTAGAGACCGACATCTTTTATTTTTTGAGAATAACTTGTGGTCGTAGGAAAAATAGTGTACGATACTTGTGAGAAAAACACTTTCTACACTCGTAGGTTTGTCGCACTCGGCTAACGCCTCGTGGAACAATATTCCCACTCGTGTGAAATAAGTCAGTTTCAACCGCAATGTAAATACTATATTATTTCGGCTTGTGGAAATCGTTCAAATCGTATCGGATTATATGTATATTGTTCGTTACCTTCAATTGTTTTCATCAAAATAAAAAAAAGCCGCTCTTTAAAATGTCAAAATGACGTTTATTTTACAACTTTGTAGCTCTCGCTTTGCTTTCTTTATGTTACTTTTAAATTGTCAGATTATTGGAATACACAATGTTTAGCATGTAATTAACTCACCCTATCTTAATCTGACGCGCTTCAAAATTTCTGATTGATATATTTTTGTTTTTACGATCGGCCATGTAAACGAGGCTCATATTTGGTGGAGGTACTTAACCGGGTACAAGGTATCCTCAGGGATATTAATCTGCCGCGATGTTGTAAATTCCGAAATCCTTCTTGGTCTCCCTAATATTAGCTATTTTATGGGGACTGTGAAGGAAATAGCTAGTAAATGGTTACTTCGCTAAAAATTCCATGAAAATATTAAACTGGTACTGGTTTTTGCTTTAAATAAAACATAGTATATTATTACCTATAGATTTAAATACTTAAAAACCAAACAAACTTGTCTTATCCATTTTTTTAGGTTTAGGTTTTCGTTGTTTAGTTTGTAACAAGTGGTATAAAAGAAAGGACAGCTGGTACCGTCACAAAAGGGTTGAATGCCAAAGAAGGTCGCCACAGCTGCGAATTTTGTAAAATGGTGTTCAAACATAGATTCACTCTTAGAAAGCACCTGATTAGAGCACACAAAGTATGAATAAAAGACGTATAAGAATCCGATCACGCGCAAAAGATTGTTTTGGATATTTGTTAACACTACCACAAATTATCAGAATATACAGATGCGAAAGTGCGGCAAATTACGCTTACTTATTTCTATGACCTTCAGAAAGAATAAATGGAACATCTGCACCAATGTATGGATCGTAATATTTTAAATTTGTAAAAGGTTAAACTGCACCAAGGCGCTAAGGAGAGATAGACTTTTATAGTAACTAATTATGCAGCTATTTTTATGTGTTAAAAACGGAACAAAAGAATAATACACTGATTGGGAATTTACAAACTAAAAAATTTACCCATTTTTTGAACGATAGAATATTGTTAGTAGATATCACGTTTGGAAAACCTGTAATAAAATGTCTACACCTAGTTGCACAAAACATTTTAAAAATGATTAAACTAATTGGGGTTTGAAATGTTTAACAAAAAGCCATTAAAAAAAAACCTTGCCTAAAAACTGCTTATTAAATTAAATAATGGTATTCCGTTTTTAGCTTAATTGTGTATTAAAAAGTTTTGTGTAACTGAGGGATTGAAACAGAATAATTGAAATCCGAGTAACACAAGTTTCTAAAGAAACCCCGACGCAATCTTTTAAAGCAATGCAGATGTTGCCTTAGTAATACCCACACCTAATTGATTTCTTTTTTTATTATTTGAAAGTATGTAATTTTTTTAAATACTGAAAAAACACCTTATTTTTTAAATTTAAAATATAGCCTTTTAAATGGCAGTGCGACTATAAATTAAAAAATATTTTCCTCTGTTTAGGCACATACTGATTAATATCAATAACTTTAGTAACATATCTAAGTAATTTGTAAAAGCTTTGTATTTATGTTAAATAGTCTTAAAACAATAGTGGTCCTTTGGAATCTAAAAGTGATCCGCTCCCGGTGATGGAGGAACAGAATAAATATACACATTTATATCCCATATTAAACGGTAAAAAAATTTAACAAGAAACTATACTAACACTTTAATAATAAAAACATAAAAAGTTCACAAACAACTAAACACAATTAACTAACTTATGCTCACGTTCTATACCAACAAAACTATGGCACTAACTGACACCTAGATGAGCATTAGGTCACGTACTAAATCGTGTGGTGTATATCCACCACGCAGTGGGAGAGACGATAGTGGTGAGAGATTTCAACGAACACGCTTAGTTTCGTATCTGGGTATTCTGATAATTTTTGACACTACTGTGACACTAACAATAGCGACGTTTGAGGAATGGATATACAGGGTGTCCCATTGTGTTTGCAATTTCAGAGTATCTCATTTATTAGTAAAGGTTAAGCCTTGCAATTTTTGTCTACATGAGCATTATTTTGTAAATGTAAAACAAAACATGTAGCAAACAAAGCTGTCATACCTCTCTCAAGGTCATTGCACAGTAGACGCTCAGGTGTCCGGCACGCTCATGGTTCGGCAAAATATTTTACATGTGGGATATCTGACCGAACCGTGAGCGAACCATGACCTGAGCGCCTAGTGTGCATTGACCTTTAGTTTTCAAGCTGCATAAGGATATCATCTGGTACAATTTCAAGTGTCTCTGGTACATCAGTGTCAAATTGTTAAAAAGCCAATTAATACAGAACTTCTTACGTAAAATACAGTAGTCAGTAGAGTAGTCAGTTGTTTTTTCAAATATTATTATTTTTAGAATATTAACCCATGTTTTAAGTTCTGTAAGAAAAATAATTTCTAGGCACTAATACAGGGTGTCTCTTAAAAACCCAAACATTGGTAAATATTAGAGAAACAGTAATATGACTAAAAACTTTTTACGCCACTGTATTCTACCGTACAAAATTGTTTTAGGATTTGTTTTTACCTATTTGACAATTTATCAGTCAACTGAGATACAAGTGGTACCTAAAAATGCAGTATTTTTAATATTAGCCTGTAGAATAAAATGTTAGATGGCTATGAAATCCTTGTTTATGGCATCTTTTGTTTCGTCAAAAGTAATCAACATAAGTTTTATAGATCTAATGATGTTATAAAGTATTTTTATATTTTTATTAAATTTAATATTTACATTTGAAATTTTTTTACATAAAAGTTAAATTATATAGAACTAAGGTATTTTAAAATATTTATTTAATATTTGTTAATATTGTCATTAAATTAATGTCAAAAATTTGCATACTATTGATGCACCCATAGCAAATATGTTTATTTTAATATAAAATATATACAACTATGATTTATTTTTGCAGTTTATTTTTACTTTGCAGAAAAAAAAACTAGTTTTTTAATAAGGTTTTTTTAAAGCAAGTCATTTAAATAAAAAATATATATATATTTTCAGTAGCAAGACATAAGCGGTTCTGCTGCAAACTATGCGGTAAGGACTACAATAGTTACCATACTTTGAGAACTCACCGTTATCAAGACTGTATGAAAGCAAAAAGATGTTGCCAGTACTGCAATTCCCAGTTCTCCAGAAAATGGGATTTGGGAAAGCATATCAAGACCAAACATTCTGAATTTTTTGAATTGTTATAACATTGTGAATTTGTTTACAGTTTCAGGGCATACAAAACTGTTTCTTCTATAGTAATTCAGTCTATTAAAATTGAAGAAATATAGTCCATAGTGCTGTGGCGTTGCAATGTAATTGACAAATAAAACCACTGCCTTTCACCACTAAAGTCAAATTTTCTTGCTAACCGTATTCATCTCAGTAGTTCAAACCGTATTCAAAAATGACAATATAAATATGAGAATCAAGAAAATGTAGGTTTTCACACCGTTGCCAAATCAATTTTTAGGTTATGACTATGATTTTTATTTTTAAGGGTTAATATGTATATTTGTATATTGTTTTTAAACCATTGTCCGGGATGTATTCAAACACGGTTAAATACGCGACGTACATGACGTCATCGTTTAGCAAAGAAATGTAATGTTTTTAAAATGTTTTAAACATTGTATTAACAACAAAAAATGGTTTAAATATTTTTAATTTTTATATTTATTTATTCAAAGATTTAGGGACATGTTTCGACCATAGAGATGGTCATCATCAGGCCTAAAGAAAGGAAGCAAAGAAGGTCTCAAAGAAATTTCCAAAAATTGATAGTTAAAAGTATGAATAATGAAAAGAAGGGGTTACATTTACAGTTAGACTTACATTTGGTGGTGGTGGCAACCCCCTTTTCATTTTCATAATTCCAACTATCAATTTTTTAAAAATTTCTTTTGAGAACTTCTTTGCTTCCTTTCTTGGACTGATGATGACCATCTCTATGGTTAAAACATGTCCCTGAATCTTTGAATAAGTAAATATAAAAGTAAAGGACATTTAGTGGTGAAAGACACTTGTTTTATTTGTCGATTAGTCTATAAAAGATCGTTTAAAAAGTATGATAATTGACATACAGGTTGTTTTAAAAGTTGATGATGTTGTGCTGGATCCATTCTACTTGCAAAATATTACAAAATAAAGATTGTAGATGATTTTTATACCTGTGAATACAAGTTAAAAATAATTAGTCCTATTTTTACACACCCTGTAAACAATAATTATCATTATTGTACTGTTAGCAAAGGAATCTCTTTATTTGTTTTTTGTGTATGTCGTTGGAATTTAAAAATTCAGCCACATGTCACAAGCTGCTTTACCAATATCTGGACTCTATTATTACTCTACCCGATTTAAGTTTTTTTCTCCTAAACTGAAACTAATATTCGGTTTTAACGTCCAGTTATTTTTAGCTACAGTTGTAACTGAACTTTATAATTGTTGGTTGAACAATATTTGTGAGTTAACATATTCTTTAGTGACATTACAATGAACATGTGATATTTTAAAAATTTAATAACAGTTTTACATAGTATAACGTGTATAATATTACATGCAAGTTATGTAAATTTACAAATATTTTTCAGACAGCTTTTGTGAAATTCATTTGTTAGTTCGTAACTCCTGATTGTACCTCATATTAACCAACATAAAAGCAGAGATTAACTTAAACTGTTAAAATGCTATAGTCTGTTACAAAATTAAATATTTTTATACTCATAAATGTTAATATTAAAAATATGTTTAGATTATAAGAAAATGTTACTATGAGATTTTTTGTCTTAAAAACATGCTTTGTATTTTTAATATAGAATACCGTTAATGATGTTTGTTTTTTATTGTTTAATTTTTATTTTATTTTTTACAAATAATAGTAACAACACTCGGATTCGCGCTCAGGCAGCAAAAATACAGCGAAAAACATAATAACGGCCTGGTATTTTAAGGTTAAGAAAAAATATGACTTGGCTATAGTATACCCATAAATTTGCATTTGGGAAGTAACAGTATATCGAACATCGCTCATCACTTCTTTGGATGGGTGTCACGTCGATACGTGGCGGGAAATTTCACGCGTGATAATTCGATACGGTCCATTCGACGTACGAGAATTCGTAGTCGAATGTAGACTCTTTGTTTGACCTCCGGACAGTGCGGACGTGCGTAGAGGACTACAAAGTTCTTTCCGGAGTGGCGGTTAGAGGTGCCGTACGAACGTTTTTTACCTTCGGGGATCAAGGAAAGATTCACGCTAAATTGGCGGCATCTTTCTTCTGGATCTAAGCGCTGTGAGCGAAGATTCCTATAAGCTGATGGTATCCTGTTTGGTGGTGAACACGAAGAATTTCTCAAATGGCGGGAAATAGATGGGCGTGCCATGGGAACTGTCAGTAGTGAAAGTGAAGGTTATACGTAACACCAGGTAGCAGGTCTTGGTTTGACAGCCGACAATTTATGCATTGCATCGATTGTAGAATTATTTTTGTTTTCTTTTTGGAATTTCTGGGAGCTACGAGCTCGATTATCCAGATTTTCCGCCGACGAAGACCTGGAAAGCATAGTCTGGAAGGGGAGAGTGGTGGATTGGACCTGAAGGGACCAAAACCAAGAAAAAATAGAGAGAGAGATAATTTGTCGCATCGCAATTCGACGCAGCAGAATTACGCTGGCAATATGAAGTATCGTTGTAATATTCAGTATAGTCTTTAATATTTAACATAAGGTTACATTCACGATTATATCTAGGGATTCGTTGAAGTCACAGAAATTTTTAACAATCCCAACCTGTATTTCCGTGTTCTGTATTGTATCCACGGATGCACATTATTATTGTTTCTCCGTGGCTGTTACTCAATCCACGGATATCCTTGAAGTGAGACTACACTAAAAGCACAAGCACGTGTAACCAGAACTAACTAACTTTTCTCTTTTGTATGTGTAATTTCATTGGTTTAAGGCAGCTATAGACGGTCATGCAAAACTGTCACATTGGGAGGGTCATGGTTAGTTCTGGTTTAAAAAAAAAAAAGAAAATTAAATTTCTTAATAAAGTGAATTTAGAAATTGTAAGCCAGATGAGGCAATATTCGTGTCTCTGTTATAGTTACGTATAAAACAACCGACTTTGGAAAAAAAATGATTATCATAATATTTTTTTACAAAAATATCTGTTTTATTTCATTTGTTAATTTTAGCGACCAATAGTGTCTGCGTCGACTTCCAAATGCGTCGTATTTGACCGCGTCGAATTATCGTAACTTCCTTTGGATACAATACGATATTTTTTTGTAAAATAATGTAATTAGGTAATAATTTTCTAAGTACCTATACTAAGATATGTTTTTTTATTTTAGTTGTGCCTACAGAGGACGGCAGTTTCTCCTGCATAAAATGTGGCAAGAAGTACCTGGCGAAGCAGTTAGTTCTAAGCCACATAATGTTCGAATGTGAAGTCCAAACTATCATTCAGTGTCCATTATGTCCAAGAAAATGTAAAAAGAACGATGTATTCCAAACTCACTTGAAAAACATTCACGGAATACGCTAAATTGTTTTTATTATGTATAGCGAAATTATTTATCTTCGTTTGTTTTTTTTAATTCTGTATAACATAAAATATTAGGCACTATAGAAAACGCCAAACTCGAAATTATTTTATTAAAAAGTTGTAAACCCATTCACATTTATCTAACTTTATTCTTGATTGGGACTACAGTAATAAAGAATATTTTGTAAATTTACAATGTTAAACCTTGGTTATTCTCAGCCACAGTGGGACCTGAAAAAAGTTACAACTGACTTCTACAAAATTTTGTGGAAATACAATACAAGATTTATGTGAAAAATAGTTGTAAATTTACATTACTTATATGTAATATTACACTTAACATATAATACTAACATGTCAATATATTTTTTATTATTAGATGTTTACTGTAATATTACATATAAGTTATGTAAATTAACCCATAAGTTTCGCACAACTTTTGTAAAATTCAGTTGTAATTTTGTCACGTTCAACTCTAGCTAAAAATAACTTACTTATAAAGTTGTAAATTTTGTGTATGTTTTTAGTGAACAGGGTTTCCCCTCTGTATATTATCAAAGAGTAAGTCTCATTTCACCCTAAGTCTAGTTTCACACTAGCCGGAAACGGATAGCCGGTAAGAGACAGACACTCATCATTAATTTTAGGCGTTCAACCAATTATAACCGCGATAATATTTAGTGACAACTGTGAAGGGTTAAGGTCATAATTAGTGACAACAGTGAAGTATAATACATAAATAATTAAACGTCAACATAACCGATTGGTAAATACCTACCGTTTTATATTTGGGTAATCGCCTTGATTTGATGAAAGTATATGAAGTCTTAAAGGACCTTTCACACATTAAGAATCCGGATAGTCGATAAGCACAGTCCGGCTCGGCAAGTGTGAAAGAAGGGTATATGTACAGGGTGGGCCAAATTTAACGCTTTTAATAGGAAACTTATGTCTTCTGTATGTTTTACAAAAAAATGACCCCCATTTGCGAGGCTCAAATTTCAAGGCAAACTTACTATTGAAAACCGCAATTCGCTATCTTGCGTCGTTTACTCTCTACAGCGTGTTTCATAATTTCTTGCGTATTCTTTAATGCCTTATAACTTTTTTATTTTTAAATATTTTTTAATTCTGTAAAAACATTTCTTTAGCAACTTTTTATGCAGATTACAGATATTATTTTATTATTTGAGTGATTATGAGTTTCCTATTAAAAGCGACGAATTTGGCCCACCCTGTACATATGTCTCTCGTTTGTCGATGCATTGTAGTTGTACAGGTAGTCTTATTTTGGTTAAAATTGCGGGGTATCTCGGATATTACTAAAGATGGGACCTTACGGATTTTAAAGACTTTAGCTGTTTTTTGTAAATTGTAAGATAGCGGAAACGAATTTTGGTAGTCCTTTTAGTTTTTTAGCTACGAAGCGATGGTGAAAATATTGTATTTTTAGGTACCCTATGTACCTTAGTTGACTGACAACTTGTCAAAAAGATTAAAAAAAGGTAGTCTTAACAGAACTTTATACGTAGAATAAAGTAGCTTAGTCATGTTTTTTTATAAACAATACTCATTTAGACATTAGAGACATTTTGCACCCCTTATTTTGCAATTCCGTTGTGGTTAACGTTATTCTGAGACTGCGCAGTAAGGCAAACATGATCCGTTATCGTTATTAACCATACCGGACTCCTTTAATTACGAATGAATACCGAAGAGCTTAGTGTTATCGTTATCGTTATTGTTAAACTGCGTGGTTGCCAGATTGTAGAAATTTTAATATCAATTATTTAAAAGGTTAAAATTTTAATGCCGTATTATTTAAAATATCATTTATACATGGGCTCTAATTAGCGAAAAATCTATAGCAGTAATAAAAATCAAATAGTGTTTAGAAATTAAAACGGACTTGCACTTTTACGGATATTCTAAATCAGTAATTAATTTAGATGTTACAATCTGGCACACTTGCTTTTTATTCTACTACCAAACCTAACCTTACTTTTTGTGTTTTGCTTATACTGTATTGTTTGCATCTACTTTAAAAACGAAATCAACAGAAGTGTTTGCATATATTTAAATATCAATTTATATCTTATGAAGAATAAAAGTAAATACTGATTTTTCGTTAACTTTAAAATCGGTGAACCACAGGCAAAAATAAGGTTATGTGTCGAAAGCGCAGACGCAAGATAAATTTCTTAAAAGAGGCTGCAAAATCTCTGTCTAAAACTGCTGCCGTAATCGTTATGTTTAATAACGATAACCATAAGGAGGCCAAAAACGTCTGTTATTTTAAGAGGTGCAAAATGTCTCTATTGATTTGATAAATGCTTTGTTACTTAACCCCGTATATTTGAAAAGAATAAACTTGCAATCAATATACCTAGTTGTTAAGGTCTAATTTGTATTCTGTAATAGTTAGGTACATGTTGTCTTATTATAATTTTTCCAGTATGGTATTATTATACTATATACATTATATAAATAGTACTAACCCTAGTTTTTATAGCTACATATAGGTACACCCTTTTAATGCAATTCTGTCTAGATTTTCTTTCAATGAAATCAGTATTTTATGGCATATCGTCTTTTTTTTTCAATTAACAATGTTTTTTAGCATTTAACCAAGAAAGATCGTTAAAATGTGACAGATGTGGTAATGCCTATGCACACATACATAATCTTCGTAGACACCAAAAGCAATGTGGGCAAGAAAAGAAGTTTCATTGTCAATATTGTAGTAAGCGATTTCATAGAATGGACAATCTACGAACCCACTCGTTATTGGTCCATAAGGCTGAGTGTGTGAAAACATTTTCTTTTAAGAATGCCTTTTAGGGTGGGTTAAGAAAATCGGCTCTTTTTATTTGGACTTCTGGCACTGAAAAATTGATTTCTAGGCACCTTCAGAGCATGCTTGGCAACGATGAGCTCTGATTTTAATAGAAATATCCACCTTTTACAGTTTTCCGTATTTTTGTAGTCCCATACAAAAAGAATTCATATTTCACTATTCGCAAGACTTAAAAAATATTTTTGTAAAAAAAACGCCATACAGAAGAAGGTCTCTGATACTGTTTTAATAGATTTAACAATTAAAAAGGGTCTATACAGGGTGTCTCAAAAAAGTGTGACGTATCAAAAGTTATATTTTTTAAATGGAACACCCTATATTTTATGACGGTTTTTTAGAATTCTACTTTGTAAAAATAACTCAAGTTTGTTTATAGTACTAAGTGTCTAATTCATTATTCGTTTTTGTGATATTTGATTTTGAAAAATGCAGAGGTAAAATTAAATTGATTTACTTTTACTTTAACACTTTAAACTTTAAAATGTGTAACAAGATTAGAAAAAAGTCTGCCATATCATACGTAGGTCAAATCAAGATCAAATATTGTACAGGGTGATCAAAAAATAATTTCAATTTTCAGAAAATCAAATAGCCATATCTCTCTTATTTTAAATGGAACACCTGTATTTTTTTACGTCACATGATGACAAATAAAATACTCTTTCAAATGGTGTATAGGTTGCCTATACCTATCTTTTGTGCTTTTTAGTAAAATCTGTTTTTACAAATTTTTAGTCCAAATGTTTATTTAAATTAAAGTTGGCTGTGACATAGCAGCCATTAATATTTTCTTAAGAAAATAACAACGACCATTTATTGATTACTAGTGTTTTAGTCAGTTTAAAAGAAATTTCAATGATTTTAAATAAAAACCCTTCTTCTACAACAACAAGATGATATAATACTGGTAGGATGTGAAAAAAATGGTTTACTTTAGTCTAGAGTTAATCCTGAAAAATATTCCAGGAGAAACCATCTGATAACCTTAATAGTTGCTTTTAAAAAATTTGACACAGTGATTATGGATAATGGAAGAAACGAGTTATAGGTCACAGAATGTCGTCATAACTGACCAGAGGCGTTATTAGGATTGTTTAAAAACACAAGTTTTATCATTACCACATTCAGCTGAAATAAGTGTTATTGGAAGTAGCATTATAAGCAACTAATGAATTTTTTTCTGTGAATTTTAAAAATAGTGGCAGATAATACAAAATCTTTTAATTTTGTGCTTTTTTTCCAACAAATTTACATTTTGCAATAACGGCTTAGTAAATAGGCATAGCTATATCACAGCCTACTTACATTTAAATAGACATTTGGAATAAAAAATATGTTAAAACGGAATTTACTTAAAAGTATAAAGATAGGTATAGGCAACCTATACACCATTTGAAAGAGCATTTGGTTTGTCATCATGTGGTGTAAAAATACAGGGTGTTCCATTTAAAATAAGAGAGATATTGCTATTTGACTTTCTAAAATTGAAATTATTTTTGATCACCCTGTATAATCTATGATCTCGATATGACCTACGTATGATAAGGCAGACTTTTTCTAATCTTGTAACAAATTTTAAAGTTTAAGGAGTTTATATTGTTAAAATAAAATTAATTTAATTGCACCCCTGCATTTTGAAAAAAATCAAATATCACAAAAACGAATAAAATTAGACACTTGGTACTATTAACAAACTTAAATTATTTTTTATGTAGAATCTAAAACCGTCATAAAATATAGGGTGTTCCATTTAAAAAATATAACTTTTGATACGTCACACTTTTTGAGACATATTTTATGATCAAAGCTTGAAGAATTTTCAGGGAAATATCTTTTTGTTTTAAATTTTGTAACCTGCGTAAAAAGTATAAGATACCTTTTTTGTAGAGCGTTTAATTTTCGATAGAAATAGTGAGAACTCAATTGTAAATAATTATTTTTCAGTAAGTGAAAATCAAAATAAAAAATCTTTTTTCATTTTTTTTTCTTGAACCTATAATATTTTTTTAATGGTTAGATTCATCACAAAAATATAGAAGAACTTTTTGCAGAGCGATCAATTTTCAATAAAAAACTTTTTTAGAGTTTTTTTTATCTTTGGACAATCCACGAAGGCTGAAAGCCTAAAAACGTACCGTGGGTGTCTTAAGCAGGGTAAGAGAAAGTTTGTTAACACGGGACTTAAAAACTTGAAGATTTTGGGGGAAGGAAAGACCTCCGCTAGCAGTAGGTTCCACAGTCTAGAAACTCTAGGAATAAAAGAACAAACGAAATGGGAAGTTCGGGCCCTGTCCAATTGAACTGTATAGGGATGCATACGCGCGGCACCACGAATTTCTCTGTTGGGAGCTGCCAGAGGAGGAACTATACTGGATAACTCGTCGGAGCAGAAGCCGTAAAAGTATCTATAGAAGAGCGATAGATCTCCCACAGCTCGACGATGGGCAAGAGAAGGAAGTCTTTGAGTAAGTAAAGGATCATTAATAAGACGAACAGCCCTTCTTTGAATGGCATCAAGAATGCTGAGGGTTGTAGGGGATGCCATTTCCCAGACATGAGAACAATATTTCAGAGAGGGTCGAATTTGGGACACATACAAAGTGAATAAATTGGAAGGAGAAAAATACTTTTTGGCTCGGAAAAGAAATCCAAGCTTTTTTGAAGCCGCGGTGGCTATAGATACAATGTACTTTTTTACTGTATGATAAAAGAATGGTAAGATATGACTTTTTGTATGAGACTAGAAAAATATGCAATGTTATGTAATAAGGCGGATCTTCTTATTAAAATTTAAAGTTCATCGGTCCCGAACATTCCAGAACATTAGGGACATGTAAAAGTCCACGTTTTTGGCAAAAATAAGGTATTATTGCAAAATATACTTTACACCAACACTGAAAAAAATATTTTGTAAATTTACTACGTTGGACGATGGATATCTTGAAAGTGGGATGTGACAAAATTACAACTGACTTTTATAAAAGTTGTATAATTTTGTTTTAGAAATTTAAATAATATTTATGTAACATTACACTGGAGAGTTAATAATGTTAATAATTTGTTACAAATATTTCATTTTAACTATTTTTGCATAATAATACATATGTTATGTAAATTTACAAATATTTTTTACACAACTCTTGTAAAAGTTAGTTGTTATATTGTCACGTTCGACTGTGGCTAAAAATATCTCGCGTTTAGCATTGAAAATTGACAAACTGTTTTTTTTCAGTGTATGGATTTACTTTAAACTTAAAAATATTTTATTATTTCCTAACACCCTTGTAAATTAATTTACCAAATTTTTTAAATGTCTAATTTATTGTAAAATTTATTTTGTAGTCAAATATGAATAAAATTTTTAAAAAGTTTATCATGTTAGAATAAAAATATATTTTTTTTTTTTGAATTAGGTTGGGCTATTTTATTTTTCAAAGTTTTTTGGGTTTTTACTCTACAAAAGTATTTATTTTGTAGATAGTCGCTTTTAACATTTGTTTGTGGCTGTCACAAAATTACATTGCTTTGACAACATTAAAAATTTATAATATTCTAATAAATCGGAAAAAACCTTAATTTTCTTGTCCCAGTTATTTTTGGGCACGATGGTATATGTTATTTTATAAATCGACATTATTTTACAACTTTATTTATTTATTATTTTTAGCTCTTTAGGGAGTTTTATTGATTTTCGGAAGTCCGAATTGTTTTTTTTAACTTTTAGTTTTCTGTTTTTAGTTTATTTTTATTTCATCTTCATCTTTATATCCATCTACAAGATGCGAATACTTGTCTAATATTTTATAAAGTACACTTAAAAAATATTTTGTGAATTTACAACGATGGATGTTGGTTATTTTTAGCCACAGTTTGACGTGATAGAATTACAG
Source organism: Listronotus bonariensis (assembly GCA_014170235.1). Classification (NCBI taxonomy): domain Eukaryota; kingdom Metazoa; phylum Arthropoda; class Insecta; order Coleoptera; family Curculionidae; genus Listronotus; species Listronotus bonariensis. Next base: position 74,750 of record JACEGR010004232.1, read on the forward strand.
CAGACTTTTACAAAAGTTTCGTGAAAAATATGTGTAAATTTACGTTATTTATATGCGATAATAAACTAAACATGTAATGATGTTATTAAGTTTTTGTTAATAATATATATTTAGTGTAATATCACCTAAAAGTTATGTCTTTTCATTCAAATTTTGTAAAAGTCAGTTGTACTTTTGTCATGTCCATCTGTGGCTACAAATATCCAGCGTGCATCGTTTAAAATTCCCGAAAATAGTTTTTTAATGTTTAACAAATACAAGTACGTGCCTTTTATATTTAAGGTTTTCTCTCTATTTTCCAAGGATTGTACTATCAGATCCTGTCTTTATTTCAAAACTCAAATATCGATAACTTTTATCGATATTTAACTTCTCGATATATCGATATATCAATATCAAATATTTTCAATATTTATGGTATTTAAAAGCGTTTTTTTTCACCTAAATTTTTAAAAGTGTAAAAATGTTGTAGAGCAAGATTAAAAGAAAAGAAAACTGAAGTATTAAGCTAATTTTTACTGTTATGCCATTTTTGTTTACCCACTACCCATTAATACAAAAATTAAGGAAATATGTAATATAAGAAAAAATATCGATATTTTTTCTCTTTTAGATATCGATATATAGCTATCGATATTAAATTGATATTAACCCAAACGATATTTATCGATATCGATGTTTTTTAAATTTGACATCTCTAAATATCACATGTGAGTTATGTAAGTTTACAAATTTTCACATACCTTTTGTAAAAGAAATATGTAATTGTAGCTAAAAATATTTACCCTTTAACCAAGGTTAGTTTATATTTATAAGGTTGCGACATATCCTCAACTTTTAGGCGGTTCGAGGTCGGGGACGCAAGGAAGGGCACTCCACGGAGAAAAGATGGCAAGACTGGGTAAAATCAAAGCTGATGATCAATCCAGTGGCGTCTAGAATTTGCGCATTTCATTTTGCATTGTTTTGCCTAAAAGTTGAGGATATGTCGCAACCTTATAAATATAAACTAACCTTGAATTTACCTTAAGTTCTCATTTGACCCTTGTGGTATCCGTAGTACTGCCGTAAATTAGGTTACCCTATTTTATTTTGTGTGATTAGTGTTTCCTGTTTTTTTATAAAGATATTTTTTTTTATATACACTCAATTTTGACTTTTTTCTTGTAAAAAAGGACTCTCTAGAATTTGGCAAACCTTTAAAAATGTTATTAATCTTTTTATTTTTTTAGTTTTTGACTTTCCGTGTCTACAATGTGGAAAAAGATATTCCCAGAAAAGAAATTTAGCCAGGCATCAAAAACTGGAATGTGGGAAAGAACCTCAATTTTCCTGCAGCTACTGTAAATATAAATGCTGCAGAAAAAATGTTTTAGCAGGACACTGTTTTAGAAAACATAAAATATTTATGTCACAATACTAATAAAAAAATATATAACAATTGATGTTAAATAAAAAAATTAAACTAGAAAACTAAAAATAATAAAAGTTTAAAAATAAAGACGGGTAATATTAGGGTATTAGAGTACAAAAAGCTTTGGTGTTTTTAGTTATTTGTGTTTAGTAGGTATGTCCATTAAACTTTCATGAAAATGTGACAAAAAAGGGTAATTTTCTAGAAACCTGCGGCAACTCTGACTTTAACGAAATTTGGTTTACGGGGTTTTTTTTTGGGGCGCTGATCACGGATCTGAAAGAATTTTTTTTTTCGGCGGAGACGTTTCGTTCTCGAGATATTCATCATCAAAGTTCAAATTTGAACTAAGCTTATTTTCATATATCCACTCGCTCTCTTTTTGCACACAGTTCTTGATTTAAAGCTAAAGTGTCACAAAATATTTGATTTTCACCCTTTATAAACCCCGTTTTTCCTACGCGTCTTTACATTATTTTTTTTGCATTAAAATTTGCTAGTCGGATTTCTCTTTGATAATGCGGCAACCGTACATACATACACATAGGGCTTCCCACTTGTAGCACACTGGGATTAAAATCATTCAAAGTATAGCTATATTTATTTAATGCACAAAATAATGTAAAATACGTAAAAAAACGGGGTTTGAAAGAGGTGAAAATCAAGTATTATCCACTTTAGCTTCAAATCAAGTTGTGTACAAAAAGAGGGAATATGAAAATAGGATTAGTTTAAATTTTAAGTCTGTTGATGAATATCTCAAGAACAAAACGTTTCCGCCAAAAATTCTTTGGATCAGCGCCTATACCAAATTTCGTCAAAATCGGGTTGCCGCAGGTTTGTATGATCGGTTTAGTATTTCCAAAAGAATAGCCACAAAGTTATAGTTTATCCAAGATAGCCGACCCGTACCCACTTCGTTGGGCGTTAATATCAATTTTTTTAATTATAATAAATTATGATTGTAAAAACATTTTTATGATCGGTTTAGTACTTTTAAAGATTAGCGGCTACAAAGCAAACAAAAAAGTTACAAGCTTTACCTCCTTTTAATATTATTATAGACTGGGTAGAATTGTGTATTTTTATTCCAAATATTTATGTTTAACCATACAATCTATGTTGTTCTATTTGCAATATTGCCAAGTTATTACCTTTAACCAAACATTTTTTTTTTTATTTTTAGGTCGAAAAGTAAAAGTTTTCAGTGTCCAATTGCCTGAGTTGCTTCACCAGAGTGGATAATTTAAAAAGGCATATGAGACTAATTTGTGGCAATATTTCTCGACCGTTCTACTTGCAGTGTCTGCAAGAAGACTTTTAAACTAAAGCACCATTTGAAGAACCACGTTGTAGGGGTTCACTTTGAAATCTCTGCCGGAACTAAATCAGTGCGAATGGTCTTCTTATGGTGATGGAAACTGGGAAAGTAGTTTGATCTAAAGTGCTAGACTTGTTTTACAAAAGGTGACAGTATGTTATACAGAGTTAAGATTAAAGAAGAGTTTCGGACTTCTATTGTCTTTATTTCATTTATTTACACAAAGTTTTGGGCAGTATAGTAAGATCATTTTAAAAGCGTAAATTCGGTACCCTTTGAAAATAATACAAAAAACATAAAAAAGGCCGCCTGCAATCGGACATATTTTATACAAAGGCGCCGCTATCCTTTACAGCGACGCGCCGATACACTATGGGATAGAAATCCATTATTTTGGCCAAAAAGCAACTTTGAAATTTTAATGGCTCATGCTGTGTATTTCAAAGTAGATACTCCAAACTACATGTACGCAAAATTATAAAAGGATATGACGACTTCTATTGGGGTAATAAGAAACTTGAAAATGTATTTTAAGTAAACATAAATATACAACATTTAATCTACTTAGTTTATTATTAGCCTTGTTTACTAAAAAATGTAAAAGAGTTTAAATAATAAGAGCTATTGTTGTGTTTCCGATGCAGTCCTCCGCTACTTTTGTCAAAGATTTTTTTACCTTTTTCTTTATCAGTTTTTGTACTTACAATTGCCTTCCTACTTTTTGCTACTTCTGAGTGTAAGGACAGATACAAGATTTTTTTATAATTTACAAGGTTTTCCATTTTAAAATTTAATATGTTTTGTCCTACACTGTATATCCTAAAAGATAAAAGCATTCTGATGAAAGATATGGATTCTACAGAATCTACCCAACAAAACAGTGTTTTTATTTATTTTATACGTTAAAAAATAAAAAAGTTGGGAAGATGTATCTCTATTACGCTTCTAAGAATAATTTAAAATTATTTTTCAGATTTGGATGGTCATATTTCGAAACTAATTGAGATAGACACATCAAATGTAGTATTTTTAAAGCATTTTAAAAGATTTTTTTGGTGGTGATATAATATTCAGGGTATTCCATTTAAGAAAATCATACCTATTGTCGTACCCTGTATATCATATGAGATAATAATCATCGGATTACTGATTAGAGTACTATACCGAATTAACCAAACAAGCTGTCATTTTAGCTTATTTTGTACAATAAAAAATAATAATGTTAAGGGGGTGTAAATTTATAATAACATATAATAAGTTTTAGGTTTCCAAAAGCATTTGTAATAATTTATAATATTTTTCCAGTAAAAAGCACCTCATTTTAAGTTAGATTGGTAAGTTTCAGAATTTTGACCAAAAAAATTAATTTCTATCCCATAGTGCGATGACCAGCTGCATCAACCGGCATATCATAAAAGAAATATAGCAAAGGCGGCCGCGAAGACAAGCATGCCGATTTATTTGCTTTAAACTTTTTTGTGATTTTTTTTCTTATCAAAGAGATTCCAGAATTTACATTTTTAAACTCATGGAATTTCTTATGTCCCGCCCGGCGATACATCACCCGGTATGTGAATTTTCGTCCAATCGGAGAAAAATAATTTAAGTTAAAAAATCGGTAGTGGCTGACCATATTTTTTTATAAAAAAGTTTTAGTCCTGCACGAACATCACTAAGGGCAAAAAAATGTTGTGCATCAGAAATTGCCAAATGTATTTTAAAATACTTTGGTTTATTTAATTAAACTCTTATTCTTAATCACCCAGAATTCACATACTTGCGGATTAGAATCTTATTGTAAAGCATCCTGTGTAATGTTGTAAATTTAAAGACAAAAAATAAGCGGACTTCTTCTACTACTACTTACCATAATTAACAAAAGTAACACGATTTAATACTTTTATGCATTCCTTGACAGTCTAAATGGAATTGCCCCGAACTTCTCACTTTGTCTCTTCCTTTATACTTACGGTGTCTACGTAACAAAAGCCTATAGAGATATTTTCTTTTTATGCAAAATCTCTACAACCTCTCTGAAACTTGGACAGAGTTTAGTGTGTAGGTTAACTTGCAAATATCGCATTTCCGGATATATGTTTCTATAAACTTTTTTTTATACAAAAAACTAAATGGATGGTTTTTGTGGCACATCATTTGAAAGTTCCTAGAGGGAGTACTTTATAACCCTAGAATGTAAGATTTAATACCATTACCTACTACAAAAGGCGGTACTTTAAAAAAGTATCTAAAAATCCGATTTGGATGGTCATTATTTCCCGAAACTAATAAAGTTAGAGGTACCTAATGAGGATTTTTTTTTTAAGCTAATTTAAAAGATCTTTTTCCTAGTGATAAAATATATAGGGTGTTTTTATTAAAGTATATATTTTTTTGTCCTTTTCTTGTATTTTCTCATCAATATCACTGCATTGCAAAGAATCTTTTTTAAATGATCTTATAAGCAATGTAAAACAAATAACTTTAAAATATTTTAGAAAAAAATCTGTTTAGTATGAGCTGTTCATTTTATAGTATAATCATTAGAAGTGTTACTGAAAAAAAAAGAAACAGTTTGTTTTTGTTTTAACTAGCAAAAAAAAAAAAAAACAAGCTCGGTGTGTGTTACGAAAACTTTTATTCTCGTAACAAGGTTGTCGTCGTGCAAAAACTCTTTATATCAAATTCTAAGAATTACTCGTCTTGTCATCCATATTGTCTTTGTCTCCGTACATTTTTTAATTATATGTCTCTCTCTTCTATTTCTATGAATAATGGGTTGCATAAGTAGAAGTATCTAATAAATAAATATTGTGTGCGAACTGTCTCTTTTTATTATGTAAAGTTGGAATTTAACTGTCCTTTTCTTTATACGTTTATTTTCTGGAATTGTCTAGAACCTTTTTCGCGCGTCTGTCTGCAGAGAGTGCTGTGTGCTGAGACGCGCGTGGCTTTTTAGATTAGATTATCTGTTGATCTCGGTATGATCGCACGCGGGCGACATATCTTTTCGTTTCTGTAAAAAACACAGAAATTTTTCTCTATTCTCAAGATTTGCTCTAGATTTCGTTGTGTACACTCGCCAGTGACACATCATTTTCTCTCTTTTAAATAAATACGTACACACATGGGTGTACTCTCTTGAAAATTAGTGAAACTCCACAAATTTTCCTCTGACTTGGATAAAGGTGTAAAAATACGAAGTTGCATTTATATTTCCCTATTGTGTGTGATGTATTTTACACAACACGACACCTCTCTCTGTAAATAAAGAAGTAGTGGCCGCAAATAAAATTGGCGTAAAGGATGGACTGAAGTTTTGATGGTAAAGTAAACAAATAAAAAGTAAAAATTCTCTCAAAACAGACTGCAAGCTGTAACCACCTGTAAGTAAGCAATTTATATTTTGTGTACGAATGATGTGAAGAAGTTACTTCAATTCTTCAATTTTTCTTGAATAAACTATCATTTGGTCTCAAGGAACTACAAAGAGTGAAATAAATTAAAGTGAAAAAATTGACATTCCTTTTAGTGAAATAAAAATTAAAATTCTATTACTTGTCTTAGCATAGTGAAATCAGGGAAAAGTATGTGTGCAGAGAATGAATGATTAGATCTAAATTTAAGAGCTTATATGTATTGGTTGATTATTAATTATTAAATTAGTTAATTATTAATCGACTTTCATTGAAATAACACTACTTGACAGCTAAAAATAACATTTAACCAACCCTATTGAACGTTCATTAAAATTGTGTTTAGTCTACAAGAGACTGACGCACCCTTTTCGAAATTGTGAAAGAAACAAAAGTAATTCTGTCGCGATTGCGGGGAGCAATGTGTTCACAGTTACTTAATTTTTAATTTGGAGGCTTTGCGTCTCATTCATTTGGTCATCATCCATTTACGTTCTTCCTCGATGACTTGAAAATAATATTAATTTATGGATATTTGTCTTTTTTTTTAAATAATGATTGGAATTGGGCAGGGGGTCATTTGCCACTTCCAAACCATACAACCTATACGGTCCAACTGAGCAGGCCCCGAACTTCTCACTTTGTTCGCTCTTCTATCCCTAGAGTTTCTAGATTGTGGAATCATGCTGCCCGCAGAGAGAGGTCTTTCCTTCCCCCAAATCTTCGAACCATTTAAGTCCCGTGTCAACAAATTCCCTCTTACCTCGCTTTGAGACACTCATAGTACGTTATTATTTAGGAAGTATTAAAGAACTAATAAAAATATATTATCAGCTTAAACGTTGTATAATATAAATCAAATGTGGAATTTTTTCCGACCTTTTAGACAGGAAATACTATTTAAAAAAATACCAACCTAGTTCTGGTTACGAATTCTACGTAAAAAATCCCTAACACTGTTCTGTTAAAAAATTTCACATCTCTTATGCCAAGCGAGTTATAAGTGTTTGGTCAAATTAACAAAGAATTTAACAAACACCTTGTATCTTCCAAAACATGATCCAGTTAGCCCTGGGTTGTTTTTCCAGTGACGAAAATTTTTGTGCGTCACGCTCCAGGGCTTGAAGCTCTTGAACTGCTCTAAAAAGTTAGTCACTGGAATGCATCCTTAGACAAGGAAGAGATCAGCCGCCGCGGACGGCGATTAAATTGTTTGTAGGGAAATGCATGTATGTGGTCTCTCTGGAACCGTCGCGGACCGCGTTTATTCGAATCGCCGAAGGTCACCCGTCGTCCGCGTCCGTCAGTATCATTTTGAACCATAGTGGCGGCTGACGACAGCGGTCGAAAATGAGTTCTAAAGAAATCGATGCACTTTTTGATTGATTGTGTGCGGGAAAATGCCATTTTATACGATGTTGGTGTTTATTTGTTGGCACTTTTGTAAGGTCACATTTAATTAAATTTAGGACTTTTTAAACTGTTCTTGAGAAATTCTAAAGAATTTCATAAATTTTCTATTATTGCAAGACAGGTATTTATAAATCAAACTGTTAAAAGCACCTTCTTTACTTCTATTTTTAAACATCTCATTTACTTTTTGTCTTTTTCTGGACAAGATTATGGTATCTTCGTCTTCTTCTTCTTCTAACAGTAAAAGCAGCAGTAATTTTTCGGTCATTTTGTATACTGATAAACGCGCGACGTCTGCTTGTGTACTAAATTTAGAGAGACCATGCAGCCGCCGCCGCTCGCCGTTCCTGACGTCACCACCCGATCAGTGCTTTGTAAGTTTCGGTGTATGCAGAGATTTTTATCAGAAATATTTTTTAGGAATCAAAGTAAAGTTTTCCACATGGTTCAACATTTCTGGCGGTCACTTTACAACGCGTGAAAATAATAAGTTCCTGTAGAATGTTTTCCAGCCCTTAACCTTTAGGGTTGGGATCCACAATAAAAGTTTCTTATAAAATTTTGTGAGTTAAAATTTTAAGTTTTCCTGTAAAAACAAATGGTGCTTTTGCAGGGAATTTTGAAATATTTACTTATGACACAAAAATTTCATGAAGAAAACTTTTAGATGCCTCTAGTGATCAGGAAAAGGCAAATATTTTTTGGTACATTTATAATATGGCGCTCAAATTCACGAAAAAATACAGATAAAGAATTTGCTTTTGAAACTCATTAATTTTGTCTGGGGGACCAAAAAACATCCTTTTATTAAAGCAATTCTCTGTAGGCCATTTAGGCATCTGGTATGTATTTGTGTGGGTTCCATGTTTCACAGCTTAGATAAAAAAAAAATGAAAACATTCCCGGTATGGCGTTGCCTTTAAGAAACCCATATAAAAGTACTGGGTCTAACTCCACGTAGGTACCATAATGCTTTCCTTGAATAACACCATGATTAGTATGATTTCTTACCAACTTATGTTTATTTTTAGATCTGTACAAGTGCGATGTATGCCAGAAAGCTTACCCCATTAAGAAGTCATTATACATGCACAAAGGTACTACTGTGGAATAAAACCTCAATTTTCATGTTCATATTGTGGGTACAAGAGCCATTTAAAGAATAATGTAAAAATACATGCAAATAAATGTGTAAACAAGTTTTAATATGTATAACTTACTCAAGTATTTAAAAAATTTAAGTGTGAACATGAATTACCTGGAAGGCAATTGTATAGGCAAAAATATATAATAAAAATATTTTATGGCTTAAATGTTGTATAATAATAATAAGAATTTTAACTAGGTACCTTATTTGATATATTTAGAATATTATGAGCATTATGTTTTCTTTTTTTTAAATACCATTTTCCTTACTCTAGCCGACCCTACCTTACACTATTTTATAAAAAAAAATCCACTTCGGCCGAGAATCAGAACCCGGACCGCCTGCGTGACAGAGTATAATTCTCTACTAAACCACCAAAGCTTATATTTAATTCGACCCGTGCAACTTATTACATTTTTTCTGCTAACTCTGATATACATGTGCCATTATTTTTTCTCGAAATTTTTGTTTAATCAGAATAAAATATAGTCCTATACCACTCCTGAATAGTATAGTTTTCTGATTTTGAAAGAATTTTTATGATCGGTTCTCAAGTTTTTTGAGATTGAGCGACTACAAACACACAAAACAAAGTTACAAACCTTACCTCTTTATAATATTTGTATAGATTACCATTGCAAAGACATTTCAAAATGTCACATTGATATATCTATCTCCCATAGTTTTGGAAATATACTTTGCACCAAAGCTGTTGACTGTTTCGTTATACCTTGGTGTTCTGTCTTCATACCGTCTTAACAAAAGTAGTTAGAAAAAAACCACGTCACGGCCTTGGGCTGCCCTAAAGTGACGTCACTGGAGCACAATTAAAAATAATCATTATCATTACTTTAAATGCGTTTTGAAAAACATGGATTGAAAATATGAATTTATGTTATTTGGTAAAACATACATATAAAAAAATAGTTTGAAAGTTTGCTGACCACGCCGAGTATCTTCCGGGTTGATCCAAAAAGACGATATCCTGGAAAATTTGTGCTAAAACAGGCGTACTTAAGATATGGTTTAAAACCAAGGATAATTTAAGTTTCACTATAGACTGCCAGAACAATGCTAAATTTATGGTCATCAGCTTGGACACTGTCTTGGCTGAATTTATAAAAGCGGCAAATTAGACGTACTCTTTACGTGTGTACTGATCGATACCCGCTTTATCAAATCCAACGAAGCGAGCGTCCAAGCTGGATGACCAAAAATTTAACATTGTTCTGGGGTGTCTATAGTGAAACTACAATTGTCTTTGATTAAACCCCAAACGAAATGCCAAAAAAAAGAGTTATAAGATCTTTTTTTTTGATTGCACCTTTTGACCTTTTAACCCGCTTTATTAAGCAGGTTGTATGTATGTACGTATGTATGTATGTATGTATGTATGTATGTATGTAACGGAATCTTTAAGCTTAATTTTCACCATCTTCCAGCGATTCGATTTCTTTGAAACTTTGCACACGTATCAAGGACCCATGACAATGCAATAATCTGCAAACAGTATCCCGTTATCCTGATTAGGATCGCCAGGATAAATAAATTCCTTTATAGATTTTTCTGTAGGAGAGTAACAGAGAAGAGCTAGTGCGCGATCTGCGCATGCGTGCAGTTTCCGGACGTACTGTCAGCATAAGGCTGACAGAAACTTGTTCGGAGTAGTTGCGTTCTGAAACCCCATGCAACAGTGAAGCTTTAAATGAAATGATTAGATTACGAAATAGTTCGTGAAACATTTCAATATCACATGTCCGCAGAAAACTAATTGATATATCGAACTAAAAAATGAAAAATAAATAATAGTTTAAAAAAACTAAAAAACACGCTTTTATATGCAACCGAACTAAAAAATTAGAAAATAATTTTTCATTACAAACAGTTTGTATTACAGTAATAAAAGGTCAAACAATGAATCATAATTATATACCTCAAAATAGAATTATAATAAAATTTAAGATAATAACAGAATAATTCACTTCAGAATAACAGCGTGGGGTGCTTAATATATTAAATGTTATAATTATTTCATTTGTAAATATCTATGAGGGAAAAGTTATGAAAAAATAGTAAAATGCACCCCACGCTTTTTACTCTGAAGTGAATTATTCTGTTATTATCTTAAATTTTATTATAATTCTATTTTGAGGTATATAATTATGATTCATTGTTTGACCTTTTATTACTGTTATACAAACTCTTGTAATGAAAAATTATTTACTAATAATTTTTAGTTCGGCTGCATATAAAGCGTGTTTTTAGTTTTTTAAAAATATTATTTATTTTAAGATTTTAATAGTTTATCTTTAAAACAGTACTTTAGGACGTGCTAAAATCAAAATGAATGTTACTACAAAATATTTATTTTGGCCTATTAACACCGATGCCGGTTTTTAATGCACATTGTGCAGGGTCCTTTATGGTAATTTTAGCTCTTAAGTGATATACTAGGTAATTTTATTGGATTCTACAAGGTTTTTAATTGTAGTGTTGTTTTAAATGTTATATTTTCATATTTATAGGGATACATTTTTAAATAAATTTTTAGAAGATATGCTACCATGCCCTAACAACTGTAGGAAAACGATATAAATACAAAATCAGTGTTAACCAGCATGTGAGAAACGAGTGTGGAGTTGAACCAAAATTTAAATGTATTTACTGCAGCTATGCTGGAAAACGAAAGACACATCTGAAGTCTCATCTTATTAGAATTCACAAAATAACTTCATAAACAATAATTTAAAAAACTTATTGGATTATTAATAAATACAAAAATATATATAAATATTTGTTGTTTAACTTTTTTATTGCCTTTTTTATAAATTTTCTGAATAATAAATTTTTATAAATATGTTATAGAAATCTGAAATAAATAAAAGCAAAATTAACACAGATAGAGCGGTTTAAGTAACCACGTCTTAGGCCCGCAGCAAATTGACAGCACACGCGCAGCCCATGCGTGCATAACTTTGTAAAACATGCTTTTAAATGGAGTGGCGCATATTGGACCCAGCCCAGAGCTAGCCCATTCTGCTGCCAGTCACGCGTGGATAGGTTTGTGTTCGCCGCACAGATTTCGTGGGTCTTGTGCAGCATGGGTTTGTTTTAAAAATCTGAAATATGGTTGATCCCAAATTGGGTCCAATTTCCGGTAAACTTATCAAAAACGTGGACGTAGGAAGGATGGATTGAGCGTTTTCAAAGTCGGTACCCATTATATTTTCAGCCACTATGTCTTTACCTAATTTACGAAGTAACGCTGAAGAGTTTTTTTTTAAATGTGGTCATATTTTCATATTTAATAAAAAAATAAGCCCATTTTTTTCTTAAAATCAGGTTTCTTACTTTAAAGTATATTTAAAAAGTAAAAATTAAAATTTTAAAAATGTCTTTTAGCGTCACCTTGGAAAAACCATCTTAATTTTTTTATTTTACATGATTCAGCGCCGAAATATGATTAAGGTGACTGTAAGTTTTAGTTGGTAAATTTTAAGAAATTTAATACTTTAGGTTATTTTTTTCTTAGCTGTGTGTTTAGCATGTAATATTGACGTGCCTTTAATCTTTTTTTTTTCAAGCAAGTTAGTAGTCTTGTTGACCAAGTGAAATGCAATGTTTTATTATCACAAACCAAAAAGGCTAGGCGATAGTAGTAATCATAACATCCTTTTTTTATCAAGTGAAACAAAATAAGTTGTATTCTGTATAAACCTATCTATTTTTTTCTAAAATCTTTTATTTTTAGACCCAAGATATTTCGATTCAAATTTCCGTGGTTATCGGATAGCAGAGAATGGTAGGTATGGATGCCACAAATGCATTTCTTCTTACAAGAACCTGAATAACCTGCGTCGCCATATTAGATTTGAGTGCGACAAGGAACCTGGGTTCGTTTGTGAGATATGTGATAGAAGGTTTACCTACAAGTACATATTGGTTAGACATATGGCGTCACATATGCTTTGAATATATTAAAAGTTGTAGTGACATACACACTGAAAAAGAAAATTTTGTGAATTTGCAACTACGTTAAATGTTGGTTATTTTTAGCCAAATTCGAACGTGACAATATTACAACTAAATTTTACAAAAAACTGATTTAAAAAAATTGTAAATTTACGTGACTTCTATGTGATATTCCTCTAAACATTTTTTTTAATCTTTGGACAATCCACGAAGGCTGAAAGCCTAAATACTAACGTACCGTGGGTGTCTTAAGCAGGGTAAGAGGAAGTTTGTTAACACGGGACTTAAAAACTTGAAGATTTGGGGGGAAGAAAAGACCTCCGCTGGCAGTAGATGCCATAGTCTAGAAACTCTGGGGATAAAAGAACGAACGAAATGGGAATTTCGGGGCCTGTCCAATTTTACTGTATAGGGATGCAAACGCGCGGAACCACGAGTTTCTCTGTTGGGAGCTGCAAGAGGAGGGACTATACTGGATAATTCGTCGGAGAAGCAGCCGTAAAAGTATCTATAGAAGAGCGATATATCTCCCAGAGCTCGACTATGGGCAAGAGAAGGAAGTCTTTGAGTAAGTAAAGGATCATTAATAAGACGAACAGCCCTTCTTTGAATAGTATCAAGAATGCTGAGGGTTGTAGGGGATGCCATTCCCCAGGCATGAGAACAATATTCCAGAGAGGGTCGAATTTGGGACACATACAAAGTGTATAAATTGGAAAGAGAAAATACTTTTTGGCTCGGAAAAGAAATCCAAGCTTTTTGAAGCCGCGGTGGCTAAAGATACAATGTGTTTACGCCAGTTAAGGTTATTCTCAAATGTGACGCCCACAAGGTTAAATGTGTCTCTGCAAAACCTCTCATAAGCAAAGGATGAGTGTTTGATGATTTTTTCGCGACAAGGAACATGACTGTGTTTTGGATTCATTAAATTGAACGAGATTTTTGACGCCCCAATCCAATATCAAATTGGGATCCTGTGAAAGAGATATCTGCATCGCCCTACGTTTGCTTTCCAAGTCGGATTGAGAGATTGGTTTGAAAACCTGAAAAGTGGAGTGAAGGGTACTATCGTCAGCATAACTATGAATGGGATTGGTTGTGAAAGAAAGAAGATCGTTGATGTGAAAAAGAAACAAAGTTGGTGCTAGTACATGTAATATTAATAACAATTTATAACCATTATTACATGTTTTTACACAACTTTTGTAAAAGTCAGTAAATTTGCCACGTCTAACTGTGGCTTACAATTTATCTTCTAACGTTGTTAATTCACAAAGTATTTTTAAGTGTAGTCTTTACGGGAAACCACTGCTTTGGTGAAAATTTTTGTCGCTGTCGCTTTAGCTTTAACTAAAACCTCGATTTTTTTCTTGCACACACTTTTTTTAAGCATTTAAAAAATTTCGTATTCTTGAAAAAATTTTAAAGGTAAAATTAAAGCTTTAGTGGTATTAGACGTGATAATTTATACCGTAAAAAAATATTTTGTAAATTTACAACTTTGGACGTTAACCTCAGTCAGGCGAGACAAAATTACCATTAACTTTTACAAAAGTTGTGTGAACAATGTATGTAAAGTTACCTTTTTTTATCTTTTTTGACATCCCACGAAGGTCTATGCCTAAATACCAGAGTACCGTGGGTGTCGGGTTATTAGATGTTTAACCCATCGTTCCCCTGTTCCGTCAACGTTGTCCAAGCACTGAAACATGCAGTTGCATTTTACAGCACCTTTTAGACAACGCGGTAGTGCCACCACGGTCGTTATTTTTAAATAACTACTACCTAAATATGTCTCCCCGCTGGGAATCGAACCGGCGACCTCTGGCTTCGAAGATCAAAGCTCTGTCCACTAGGCCACGGGGAGACAGACCTACGGTGTAATTATATTTTTACATTACGTATCTATCCAGTCTATCATCAAAGATCAGTTATGTAAATTTACAAGTATTTTTTGCATCACTTTTGTAAAAGTTAGTTGTAATTTTGTCACGTTCGACTGTGACTAAAAAGAATCCACGTTCAACGTTATAAATTTTCAAAATTTTTTTTTATTGTGTGGAGTATCTAGAAATGTAAAACAAATCGGTTTTACACTAGTGGTCCAACTTAATTTTGAGGTTGTTCTGAATACGTAGTTTGATGTGATAGATTTAAATTTAATGTTTATTTTAAATTAACTGTTTTACCAACTATACTCCAGTATTTTAATATGTAACATTTGTTGTAAAATTGCAACAATTATGTGAATTTACATTTTTGTAATATGAGTTTACAAAAATATGTAAAAATTCAGTAAGTGTTGTGACCTAATTTTACAAAATATTTTGTAATATTCAAAAGTTGTATTTACAAAATATTTGTGATATTACTGATGGTTTTTACAATGTATATTGTAAAATTACAAATTAATTTCACATTATTTAGTGAGTTTAAAATTACATCGTAAAATCACAATGTAAAATTACATTGCAAAAATTCTTATGTGAAATTACAAAGAAAAATCACATCACTGTACCGGTGTGTCTTTTTGTGAAATTACAAAGAAAAATCACATCACTGTACAGAGTGGGCAAAATTGGGCGTTTTTATAGGGCTATCTCAGTTATTACTAGATTTATTAAAACATTGATATAGGTGTTATGGGCCTGATTTTGGAGAAACTAAAAATGGCGTAGTCAGAATTTTAATAAAATTATTTATCTAAGAGATACGAGGGAAATTGAAAAATTGTCGTTTTTTATTTTACTCTATATATCCTTTAATATAAAAAATAGCAAAAAACAATTAAGACAATTTTTGTAAAACTTTTTACGTAGAATCTGCAGAACGTATTTAATTTTTATACAGGGTTGCGTTAAAAAGTTACAATGCCAACTTGATGTTTTTCTTATGGAACACCCTGTATATTTTTACTAATTAATAGTCCTAGTCAC